>BMAW01089978.1:22045-48834 GCA_019974015.1 Nephila pilipes | reverse complement strand
TTTTAATGCACAATTATTCAATATACTCCAAATATTTTGATTTGACATTTTAATAACATCTCATTTTGAAACAATAGGAAGGTTACTGGTGACGGACTTCATAAATTTTAACGAAGGTCAAGCAATGAGGGCAGCATCCACTCACCAAACTTCCACACCACACCAACATCAGGATTTAGAAACTAGACAGGCTTAACAGCCGGTTTCGATTGAACAAGATTCGAACTCACAACTCAGTCCCGGCTACGAGTTTGCGACTTCACTCGTCGGCTACCGTGGCCCTTTTGTGATTAAATATTATCAAAAGTGAGATTTAAAAAATAATTTTTAACTTAATTGAACGCGTTTCAAAGCTGCTGAGTAAATCTTAAGTACGTCAAATTAAGGCAAAACCTTCAGTTAATTCATGCATTCTATTGAAAATATTATGAAACACTTTTTTATATCAAATATTTCTATGAACCTTTAATCTTAAAGAAAAAAAAAGTATTATTATTATTTTTTTTTTTGTTTTTAAATGAAACTTATATCTTAAATTGAAAAGTTCTTGTAACAATGCTTTCGAAATGTCTGTTTTAAAAATGTAAAGTGAATTCTAATTTTTAAAATTTTGGCTCTTAAAAGAGCCTTTTTTTGTTTATTTTTTTTATTTTCTTTTTATTAAAAATGTATCAGTTTTAATCTTTTTTATTCTAGTCTTTTGTTTTTCATTGGTTTATTTGAAAAGAGATTTTTAATTAAATTGTATGTTATTCTTCGAAACAGTTTGGTAAATATAAAGAGCCAGATTGCATGCCTTACAGATAATAGTAGTTCTTTTTTTTTGTATATTCTTTTCCGCACAATATGTGAAATTTCTTCTTTTCTTTTCGTCAATTGGCCTAAGAGAAAATTTATTATCATTTGTCTTCATTTTTTTATTACTGAAGGCTCTGCAATTTTATGATTTAATTTTCATATCAGAGATGTTATTAAATTCATTCTAAAACCTTTTAAACTGAGTTTTTAACTTAGTTTGGCACGACTTGAATATCAGAAACACAACAACATCGATGAGGCTCAAGAATAATTTTTTTGTCAATTTCCTAGTTCGTTTAGCAAAAGTGTAGATGGATGCCCTGCGGTCTCCTAAATCAACATATTCCACGTGTTTGTGGTAATCTGCCACAATTTTTTGCATCGAAGTGATTAATTTTTCTTTTTCTCATTCAGCAAAGTCACCATAAGATTTTTTTGGGTGTTTATCAACAAAACTTTCTTCATCTAAATCTTTCCTCAAATTCTCAATTTCTATTTCTGCGAGCAATTTCAGATTCATTTTAAAAATTCGAAGAAAGAACAAGAGAAAAGAAAATTCTATCTATCATAGACTGCATAAAGTCATCTAATTGAGTATTTTTTTCGAATTTGGTTGTTTCTAAAGGTCGCCAATCATAAGGAATTCGCGCACAACTGATAACGTTGGCGAAAAATATTCCCACCCAATTACGGACAATAGAAGCAAAGTCGTAAAAAGGGCAAGGGAAAGTTGTAAAAGGATCTGCTTTAAAAAAAGGGGGAAAGAACTGTCTATAGATAGCTTGGTACAGACGTTGTACCAGAGCCGAAGCGAGAGACAAAAAATTTTTTGGTACGACATATGTACCGCCGATGTTTAAAGGTTAAACAATTCATCTCCTTCCCATTTTTAGCATATGTTGTACAACCTGTCTTAAACAATTCATCTCCTTCCCATTTTGTTATGATATTATATGCTTTTCCCATAGTGATGTACCTCTGTACCAAATTTCATTGTGATTAACCAAATTTTTCTCGATTTTTATCATAGATTTCATGATTTTAGTTTTAAACACTAGTGTACATATATACTATCAAACAAATATAGGTTGATTATATTGCGTAATCTATACTCAATTAAAAGTTTTAGCCATTGAAGAATCAAAACATTACAAACTATTTTGATTTGCATAAGAAATGTTATCAAAATTAAGCGTTATTATTCGTCAAAAATAAATTCATTTTTTGGATCATTATAGATTGTAGATGTTTCCAATTTTTGTGAGATTACAAAACATTGAATACAGCCTTTCAAATTAGAAACAGTTTTCCCTCTGTTTAATAAAAAATTCCTAAAATGAAAAAAAGAGCAAATAAATTATTCGTATTATTTTTTTAAAAAACTTAAAAATGGGAGATATAAAACATCACGTTTGAATTATATATTCAAGAACACCGAAAGCATCATATTTCGTATTTCAATTTGTTCATGCTAATATCTCATATTCTTATTGTGAAGTATTGTCTTTATTTATTTAAAGGTTGTCCAAGGGAGATTAAATCCTTTCGTATACGAGATAAGGTTCCAAAATTAAAATGAGAACTGAAATTTGTTTTATATAAATTCACGAACAACTACATTTTTCGGTTTACAACTCCAGACAATAATGACTTTGAATCCCGAAGAGAAAATAAAAAAAAAAATTCTTTTTGTTCCATTTTTCAGAAAAAAAATTCAAATAAAGTCTTTTAAGCTAACGCTAATCTTACTTTTTTGCATACAGTTCACACACACCATTATTTAATTTAAGGGCTGAATAATATTTGACTAAGCTCTACTAACATGAGAGGCATTCCTTGCTCATTTATACGGTTTACCTTATTTGGCGAAGAATCGCTATTTGCTTTTGTTTCATTTTCATTATAAAATGTTTTTTTTTTGAAGAAACCAATATTCCAAATGTTTTTCTTGAAAGAATTTTGTATAGAATTAACGGATTTATAGTTCTAGTTAAAAAAAAGGTAGAAATAATGGTAAATACGTATACAAATAATTTCATGAATAAAATAAGTCTGTGATGGGAGAAAAATAATTTACCAACTATTTTCAAACGTCTATCTGCTTCTGTCAGGGTAATAAATCCTTGCCTGACATTTTAGAAGACTCCTTGCCAAAGATGTATACGGTTTTCTTCATAATTTGCTTTCATGGCTTAAGGACTTTATGTATATACATAAACATAATGATAGAAGTCTATGAAAGAGGAATTCATTTGCATAGACATTAAAAATTTTCAAATTACTTACCTATTTAGACATATTTTGCTTCTTTGATAATAATCATAATATTTTCATTCATATTTTGATATTTTCGGTACCTTAGTTTTTAGATTAAACTGAATATTTAAATGATGATTCAATATTTGAAATAATAATGATGATTTTATAAGCTAAAGCAAATTCGTTTTGGGAATTTATACCTTAATTTTAATAAATTTCACTTTTCATTACAGATTTTTATTTAATTTGCGATGTTAATATGTATGTATGCATTTCCAGTTCAAAACTTGTACTCGAATTTTAATCCACTTCTTATCATTCGATCGATCGGAAATTATGCATGTCGCGGCCGCGGTAGCCTAATGGCCATGCTCGCGGAACCGGAGCCGCCGGATTTCGTAGAGTCATGAGCTCGAGTCTTGTTGCAACTTTAGACCCCCACGTTACATGTAGACAACTTTAGAACCCCTAGGTAGAAGCAATTTAAATATGTCAAGGCCAAAAGTCTTCCCATTGACGTGGTGTGGAAGTTAGGAGAGGAGGTTCTAGCTTAGCACCTGATCAAAGTTCAAAATTATAAGGACTTCTGCCAATAGCCTCCGTTTGCTTCAAGTGCAACGTAAATAAAACTAAACCAAACCTCAAGCAGTATCAGACTTGGTGGGAGTTAGTTGGGAGCTTGGGACTTGCACTTAAAAACTCCCAATTGAGTTTACATTTCATACATACAGTGGTTGGACAAAAATATGGAAACACCTTTTAAAAAACATGTTTCTTTGCTTAATATGGTGTAGGAAACCCGTTGGCATCCAAAACAGCTTGCAGTCTTCTCGGAATGGATAAATACAGTTCCTGTATGTGTGCCAAGGGAATATTATACCATTCTTCCTGCAAAACGGTGGCAAGTTCAGATAACGATGTTGGCGGTGGATAACGAGAACGCACTTTCCGTTCCAATGTAGACCACAAAGGTTCGATAATATTCAGGTCTGGTGACTGTGGTGGCCAGGGGAGATGGGACAAATCCTCCTCGTGCTCAGAAAACCAGTCCTGGACAATGTGAGCTGTGTGAACAGGGGCTTTGTCGTCTTGGAAGACACCATCACCATCGGGGAACAAAGTTTGTACCATGGGATGAACTTGATCTGCCAAAATGTTCACATAAGTCTTGGCAGTCATGTGCCCTGACACAGTTATCATGGGGCCAGCAGAGAACCACGATATGGCTACCCAAACCATAACAGAACCCCCGCCATGTTTCACTCTTGGCAACAAGCAGTCTGTATTATAGGCTTGAGATGGCGTTCTCCAGACGTAAACTCGGCCAGAAGTGGGAAACAATGTGAAAGAAGACTCGTCAGACCATATTACACGCTTCCACTGCCCTATAGTCCAGGCTTTATGACTTAAACACCACCTTTTCCTGTTACGGGCATTAGCATCACTGATGAGTGGCTTCTCAATTGCAGCACGGCCAGAAATTCTCTGTTTATGAAGCTCCCTTCTAATTGTTTTGGTACTCACAGGGTTCTGTAACACAACATTCATTTCAGCAGTAACTTTTGCAGCTGTGGTCTTCTTATTTTTCGTCACAATTGCCCTTAATGATCGTCTGTCACGATCACTCAGCACACACTTTCGTCCGCGCTGTGATTTAGCAGATGATGTTTTTCCGCTTTTCAAATATGCGGAATAAATCTTCGATACAGTACCTCTTGAAACACTAAACACCTCGGCTACCTTGCTTACGGAAGCACCTACCATACGTGCTCCAACAATTTGCCCACGTTCGAAGTCTGTTAACTCTGACATAATGCAATGACAACCTCACATAACAGTACTCCGACAACAACTGAACTGTTTAGTACATTTACGAAGTTGTATAGGTGGCGTTAGTAGTCAAAAATGCCAGCGCCACCTACATATTTCATTAAAATCAATCTTTCTTTTCAAACATGCATTTTACAAGGTGTTTCCATATTTTTGTCCACCCCCTGTACGTATGGCTGACGCAAATGATTTTTCGTTTAAATTATCCAGACTTTAAATATTAAAGAAATATAGGTAAGAAATTGAATGAAGATTTTATTCACTGATGCATCTGTAGGTGATGGATCTTTATTTTTTAATGATCTATCTATATTTTTTCTTAAATATAAAGTAGTTTGTAGCTTATAAATGCTCCGGGCATATAAATTCTTCTTTTGATCTCATTTATATAAATAAGTAGCTATGGAACTTAATTCATCAGTAATTACATAGGTATTTTAATTTAAAAATAATAAAGTGTTTATAAATTATATGCTACTTCACATTTAAAAAATTATTTTTGCATCTTTTAGTACTTCTTGAAATAAAAGCTTGTTATCATAATTGTTTTTTACTTAAATTTATTTCAAAAGAATTTCCATTTAAACGTAGGTTCACTTTACTATTTTAGAATATTTTGCTCATATCTTTTCACGAAAATACTTAGTTCAAAATATTCTTAACTAATTAGTAAAGCTTATTAATTACGGAACTATAGCATCACATTCACAAAGATTAACTGAAATTGCAGATGAGAGAAACATATTTAAAATTGCACTTTAACTTAACTAGGATTAATAATTTGAAAGTGATTCACTCACAATATGTTACTTGTAGTTCTGTTCCAGGCTTATTAAAATAAATATGTCGCAAAAACACCAATAGATTACAACATTTTCAAAAGATACATTCAAACCAAATGTTTCTAGTAGTAAAAAGAGAAAACATAAATTTTTAAAAAAGAATGACGTGAGTTTTCCAATGGCAAACTTGGTTACCATTTACGTTTCTTAAAGGTAATTCATGAATAGTTTACATTTGTTTATTTAGATTACTTCATTTTCTATTCAACTCGTGTATTATTTCAATTAAAAATAAATTCCAGTCGTGTATACGTTTTTAAAAAAAATGTATAGTATTGCTAGTCGTCTGAACAGTCTAGACTGAGGATTGTTGACTTAATACATACCATTTTGATTCAATAAAGAAAGAAAAGAAAAAGATTATGCTAAGAGTATCTCTGAAAGATTTAACTCACTAAAATAGCAGCAAACGATAATATTTTCTCGAAATTTCTCCTTTCCGAAATAGGGGGAAAAAATACTTTAGAAAAACATGCTGTGGCAGCTTGTCTTCTTCATCACTTGAAACGTAAGGAACACTCTAACAAACGTTGTTTAGAAGTATGTATTTATCACCGGAGAATTCCAAAAATATTTTTATTTTATATATCCTCTCTCACATTCTTTTCAATTTAGAATACTTAAGTAGTATAAATTGTTTGAACTATTATTACAAAGATGAGATTCTTAAGTGGAGTCGGAGAGTCGAATGTGCCTGCATTTAAATAAATTGTTGTCGTAGCTTTGAAATACATAATAACAGAATCGAAGCTTGGATGTTTCCTGAATAATTCATTTCTTCTCCAAAGAAACGAGAAGGAATATTTCTGAAAGAAAAAGAGAGAATGACAAGTGTAAAAGATTCAAAACTCCTAATTAAACGCAATATGATATAAAAGAAATGATGTATAGTTTCCTGATATATTCATACCTATTGATGTAAATCAGAAAATATTAAAGTATTGCAACAACGTATTTAATAAATTAATACAGATCAAAATATAAATCTTTATGAATGAACGCATATTACATTTCTTAACTTTATCTGTTCAAAATGTGATAAAAAGAACTTTGTGGTGGCAGGGCGGTGAATGCGATTAAAAATTAGAAAAAGGAACATATCACGTAGTCTTACGAATTGTTTTAATAAGAAAATAGTATCCACTAGTATTTTATTAGAAATATTTTATTTATTATTGCCATTATTTCTTTATAATTAATTGATTTAATATATACGTTAACTTCAAATTAGACTTTCTATGCAAACTACTGTTGTAAAAAGGTTTCAATTAGGATTGAATCTGGACCGCGTATTTAGGATCGATATTTGTGTACCATCTGGGTTTCACTTCAATAAAAACATTTGATTTATTTTAAGTCATTTTCTACAATAAACGTGATAATGCCCATGTATTAGCTATTTTTAAATCTTTTTTCATTCTAATAGCTTTTGAAATCATCGTTCAACGCCAGGGACGACTTTCGTCTTTTTGGAATACTGTTTATCTCCAGGTGGAGGATGGTAAGTTTGTGACATTGGGCTATTCGCGGTTTCTCTTGACTAACCTTGGGGACTTTCAATTGAGATTGATTGCTTTCGCTAAACAACCTTTGCCCAACCAAAAATGAAACGTGATGAAGAATGTAATATGCAAAGCAGTTAGGAATGAAGTGAAGCGGTTAAATTAAGAAGTATATAAACTCCATCTGAAGGAGTAGAGTTCCGAAGGAGGATCAGAGAGGCGTTGTAGCGAGAGGAGGTGGAATCTAAATGATATAGTATTGAAAGGCAGATTTATAGATTAGTGCTGAGGTCCGAGTGTAAACCACTCGGATTGAGAATTGTTCTAGTGTTTTCAGCAGTTGTTCCAGATTCAGACTTGCAGTTGGTAAGAAGCTGTTAGATTATTATTGGTGGGTTGAATTAAAGTGTTAATAAACTTAACCTGGAGAGCCCTATTATTATTGTCTTAGTGGATATATATTAATAAATGTTGAAAGCTGTTTTGGTGGTTCTGTAATTATTGGTGTCGTATTGTTTAATATTAGATATTAGTGATGGCACAAGATAACACCCGGGTTGACCGGATGTTACAAGTTTACCTTGATGACAACAACGATTATAACCTCTAATGTTTAGGAACAATAAAATCGTCCTGTTGTTAATGCCGACACCTTAGATAACCACGCCGAAAAGGAATTCCTGATAGGTGCAGGTTTGACTGTCTTCGTTATTCTTGAAGTGCGCCTCCACAAACTCATTCTTCAGTTTAGTCATAATGATCCAAATAGAAACTTTCTGAACTATATTTTAAAGAAGTCCGTTTTCCTGCCATTAATATAATAGGTATCCCCCTTTCCTGTTGCATTAAGTGTTGGGTTTTTCTATAACTTCTAATGACGTCATCATATGTTTCTAGTTGAGATGAAAGATGTCTCTGTAGGAATTACTGGGTGCATGCAACCAGTAATTCTTAGCCGTACTTCAATTTATTCTTCAAATCCAGGATTCTACTTCATTGGTGATGCTCATCTCGAAACTTCGGAGATGATTTTTCTCCCCAAACAGATGAATGGCTAGCCTCGAGTGTTGATGGTGATTCAAATCCTCCATCTTTGTGTCAGGTCAAATATTGTCCTGTTCATATTTATAATGCCTTAGACTGCCAAGTCAACACGAAATACTCTGGGTGTTCTGTTATTTAGTTGTTTCAACTTCTGTCGTCGTTGTTGAAGAGAATCACAACTACGAACCAATCAATATAAATAAAATGCAGAAAATATATTACAACCCTCTTAAACAGAATTAATTTCTGTCAGTATTTTCCTCATTTCAAAGTATATTGTTCATCCATCCATCTGATATTACATAAAGATCCGTAATTACACGTCTATTGATATATTTTCATATGCGTATTTTATTTACTTTAATTTAGGGACGAATGGTGCTCTTTCTTATTTCATGTACGATTATTTTTTCACATAAAAAAATCATTCTAATTATTTGAGCATAACTCAGGATAGAATTCCATATTTGTTATGTGTCTTTGTCATGACTACGAAATAGGAAAGGAGACCTCCAATTGAGAAAAATATTGGAGATAAAACTCATTGTACACTCTAATTATGAAAATAATTTTAATCATGTTTAAAAATACCCTCTCTTCTGACACATTTTCTATAAGATCTTACTAAAAAGTTTATTGGCTGCTGTAGCCTAGTGGTTTGGGTCGGAAATTCGCTACCGTCATTGTTTTCATCGATTCATAGGTTGGAGTCATGATGCCCGTTAAGTCCACCCGTTAGTGTGTTTTGGAATTTAGGAGAGGGAGGCACTAACTCAGGTCTCATCCTCGTCACTTGACCGAGGCTCAAAATTACGAGGACTGCTACCAATAGCTCTTGTGTTGCTTCTTGTGCGAAGTTAATAAAACCAAACGAAACCATAATTTTTTATTACAATAGGAGATATAGGAAAGTTTGAATTATTACTAGAAATAATTCAAATATGTGGGTAAATATATATTGCATATTAACCTTTAAACATACGGGCAGTAAATAATAGAAGAACACGGGTGGCGTACTCTGTACTCCAGCGTGTTTTATGGCTTAAATATGAATTTTCAGCGATATGTTTATGCAATGTCTAGTAATATCGCAGAAGTTATACAAATCAGAATGAAAGAAAAACTAATTTAATTAAAATGAACGCTGAAAAATACAGGACTTGGCATACATGTAGGGTTCTAGTATAATCCTCTGAATGAACTATATTTCTTTTCCTCCCGGTCCCAAAGTATAACAATACAGATATAGGGAGAAATTAACAAATGAAAATTTTTGTTTTTCGTTACATGATGAATTATAATAAAAAGATAAAAGTGTTTCAATTATTTCCTTGAAATAGCTTTATAATTCGTTTATTCGATTTTGGTATACGTTAAACGAATATATAAGTAGATTCATTGTAACAAATTGTCAATTTAATACACCAATTGCTTCTATGCTGTAAGCATCTGCAGTTATGTTCTAGTACTTACTTAATGAAAAATAAACTTTTCTTTTATTGCATAATAAATATTTCATTCAGGTAAAATAATTTTTCTTTCGAAAATGGAATGAAAATAATCATTTTGATCGCACATTGAATAGTTATAACTAGCAATATCTTATAGAGAAAGAAAAGAAAAAATTATGACTGTAAAATAATGGTTTTGTATCATTTTAGTTTTCAATGTTTCAAATTTTTCTAAAAAGCACAAGAAATCATTAAATAAACCTCAATACGACTGAAGAAATGAAATAGGTCATTTAACAGAAACAACTTACGTAATAACACAGGAGGCATATTCTGTGCGCCAGGTGACAAGTTCCAGAAAAAAAGTATTGAAAAAGAACAGATGAAAATGCGACCTTTAATTTTCAGTACAAGTGCTTCACTGAATGAACTTAGGAATGAGGGTAAATAAGACTCAAGTGTTAATCACGTAATTATTCTGAAATTCATATCTCTCTATTTAATGAGTGGCGTACTCAGTATGCCATCCGTGTTCTTGAAGGTTAATTAATCAATCATGCTGTAAATTACACATGTTTATAATGATTGATTTGATTTCAGGAAAGCGTTTATTGACATAATCTGCAGTAAGGAGAAATTAGAGCTCTTTCTACTGAGTTCCATAATGACAGTCATCGAAAGTTCAAGAAACAATAAAATAAATGCATTATTCTGGATAATGACTATGTAGAGTACTCGTAACAATAATAAAACAATTAAATTTCTATTGATTAAATTCCTTAATAATTGAATCTCTACGATACTGGGGGTTATTTCAATCTACAGCGCCCTGAAACCATAGAAATCAACTTAAATAGCTACAATTTGCATTATGCTCATAAAAATCAATTATTATACAAATTGAGTATGACCCAAATACCTCGGTTACCTCACAGAGATACTTCGAACTTTACGATATCCCCTCATATTTATAATCAAACATTTTACATTTGGTCCTTTCTATTAAATTCTGAATATATCTATAAAATTAATATTCATATAACAAGTCGATAGCTTTTGATTTAAGAAATTAAATGCAACTTGAACGCCATTTTTTTTACCTTGATTTTATGTATTTTCTGTTAAATACATTTTCATAATTAATTTATTCAACATACAATAACAATTATTTTAGGAGGTTTAATGTTAATTTTCATGGGAAATACACTAAACTTAAAAGGAAGTATTTTGAAAAATATTTTTAATTCAAAAATTAGTAAATTATTCAAAAATAAAAAGTAGATATGCATATGATGATTATACATTTTGATCTGAGACAATTGATTTTTCTATTCGAACTTCTGTATATCCTTGTACATGGTATTAGTACTCCATATTGTTGTATGATTACGAAGAAACTAATTGTTCCATTGAAGAACTGAAGTAATGATGCTAGTAATATTTGACGTAACTTTGTGACTTGTTGACATCATTATTTTAAAAATTAATTCTTCGCTGTCGTATTAATAAAATAGCATTGAATTTTTTTTCTCGGACAGAAACTTCAGACACAAAGAGCAGACTTCGTGATCAGATTCTGAGATTCACTTATTGATTTCTTGTCATTGTGAATGAAATTTCTCGCAATAAATTCCAGGAAGTTAGAAAACAAATGATTTGCTGGAAGATCCTCTGACTGTACGAAACAGTATAGTCATTTTCTTTGTAGGTACGCTATCATCATATTTGTAGGGAATATATCAGAATGATGATACTTTTCACACACCCATTTCCATTTCACAACAAGATTAATCAAATTTAGTTTCAGGTATGTTTAATTTATTAATTTCCAAGAATAGTTCACTTTAATGTTATTATCTGAATAAATTTAAATATTTCTTATTAATGTCTACTTTAATATTTCATCGTCTGCCTTAGTTTTAAAATTTCATTTAATAATCATCTACTTTAATATTAATACGTGAATGAATTTTGGTATTCGTATTATTGTCTACTTAAATATTGTTTCATTTGCTTTAATTTTAATATTTAATAGTTTGATTACTATCGCATTATTTTTTGCTTTCATTCATTTTGTGGAATGAAGTTTGAACTTGTTTGACACTTAAGTATTTTTATGTTTTGTGTGCAACGACAAGAGGTGTATGTATGCGGCGATAGAATAAATAATAAAATAATTTTCATTAAAATAATTTACTATTGAAACTTTTAGTGAATAATTTACTCTGACAGAGTCATTTCATATGAATAATGGTATTACCATTTGTATAAATATAACAGAAAGCTTTTTTTAGAATTCTAATTCTAATTTCATTACTAATATGATTTCTTTTCAAATTTTCAATAAAAGCCCTGGAAATGTCATTCAGAATTTAATTCATGGAGAAATCCTTAGACAAGATTGTATGATTTTTAAAAGTATAACTTAATGAAAAAAAATCATTATACAAGTTTTATTTTACTATTTCCGTTCTTTCAATAAACTATATATATTATGCGTCAAAAAAGAATTTTTAAAAAATGATAAAAGAGTACATAGTTTTAACTGAAATAATGTTACAAACAGATGTCAAAACTTCGTAATAAACTAGTTTATGACTTAGAATAAATTAGTTTAATTGATGCATTTTAAACACAAATAATATATCATGATATTTAATTTAAAAACAGTACAATTTAGTAGACGAAAGTTATTATTTTCACCCTGTTAATTTACATGTATTTTGAAGGACCTTTCTTTCACAAATAAAAAAGTATTAGTTTTTCATCCTTACTTGATAAAGAAATCGCATGTCATTTAGTGCGATATATAATTTCTTTTATATAGTGCGAATTGTTTGCTGTTACTTAAGAATTTAAATTTTTTTTTCAGTTCTTTCTTTTATAAAAGGATTGCGATGTAAACTCATATCTTGTTAAAGGTCTGCCAAAGAGAATAAAATTTAAGTTAATTATTTGATTACCAAATGCAGTATATCTGAAAACAGTGGCTACGATAGCCTAGAGGTCATGATCGCGACCTTGCAGTCTGCGTAGTTTCCTTTGAGTCATGGGTCCAAGGGGTTCTCACGGCACTGAAGACTCGCCGTGTAGCGGAGCTAGTGCACGTGGAACCTGACGAAGCTCCTAGTTCGTTGAATAGGATATCAGCTTCAGTGACGTCCTCGTCACTGGTCCGTTGCTCAAATTGACATATCCGTCACCAACAATCTACATGGTGCTTCTAAGTGCAACGTTGTTTAAAAAATATCAATCACTCATGTCTGATATAATCTTAAACGCCCCAATCATAGGAAAAACATTTCGAACATACTCTCTGAAAAAGAAAAGGCTTTAACAACACGTTAAATTCTAAACTTATTCAAGTTGTTATGATGTCTAAATTTGTTTAGAATAATTTGTGTAATTTCAAAGTTTTTTAGGAACAGATAATCACTCGAATTAAATTAAAAACACAATGCTTCTTTTTACTTAATAATTTATCAGAATGTAATTAAAAGGCAAAACAAGATGAACTCGAGCTTGAAGTGATGGTAACAATTTAATTTCTTTCCAGAAAATTGTAAGATTATTCCAGTATTAACAATATTGTTCATGAAGTACATAATTGGGATTTTCTTTGCATTGTATATATATGAATGTTAACTAATCGGCATACGTAATTTGTTGGGTATTTGAAGTCCATTACTACATTGCCTACTGTGAGGTTTTCTCTCAGACACTGAAAAAATTTGTAAAACCCCTTCTGTATGTTTGTGAACTTTCAAAAAGATATTTATTAATCTTAATCGTTATTCAATTCACCGAATGATCAAATATAATATTCAAAATGATCAGAAACAAATTTCAAAACTGTATAAAGAATATAAAAATGTCTTAGCATTTTAAAATCGTGACCATCATGAAAAAATTAAAACTGAGAAAAATAAAAACTGAGAAAAACCGGTTTAAAACGTAGAAATTTTTCTTTTCTTTGTTAAAGTGAATTTAAATAAATAACTAAATAATACAGCTAAAGTTATAAAATTTTGTACATATATTTATAAAAGTTATGCATTTAAAATAAGGTAATAAATTGCTAACGATATTTTGCTTATTTAAAAGATATTGTGTTACAAATTAATTATAGGATTTAGGATGGGAAATGAAAAATAAGGATTTGAAGAAGTGACAAGGAAATGAGAAGATAAAAATGCCTGCAACTTCTATAGCAAACAATTATTTTTATATTCGTTTAAAGTTGTCTAGTGAGAGCTTCAAAATTTTACTAGTATGTTTATACGTATATTAAATATTAAAATACCTTTCAGAGAAAATCACTTGAGTGGCAACTTTTGTCATTAATTACTTCCATCATATAACATTCCTGTCTGAAAAATAATGCTTCGGTTGTGATATTCTATGGAACTTATTTCAAACTTCTGTTTGAAATTTATTTTTTTTTTATTTTCGCATGAAATGTTGTTAAAATCAAAGCAAATATGCAAGATTTGTGGTTTGTTTGAACTCATATGTGTGCAGATTATAAATGGTAGAAAAGTTTAAAAGTTTATATCAATAGGAAATAACTCCAATTAAACTATTAATTTAAAAAATATTGCGAAATGTTATTTTTTGATTATTCATTTCCATTAATTAAATTCTTTTAAAAATATTTCAAAATAAGTTTAAATCAAAGTTCTTTAAATACATTAAGTATAGGAATAAGAAAAAATTTAAATTTTGAAAAATTTTGGATTTTTGCTTTGCTTTTCAGTGCAATGAAAAGCAGAATTTAAATGAAAAAAAAGAACACTGCATCTATTTATATCTAAATATTCAAAAATGTTTTTTTCGATAAACTACAGCTAGCAAATTAATTTTAAAATTAAATAGAAAGTAATTAATATAATTTAAACAAATTTATGAGGCTTTAGAGAAGTAAATATTTAAGAATATATGCAATTTTGAGACAAATTTTTAAAATTCAATTTTCTTACAAAAAAATAGGATTCTTTTAATCACATAAATCTCAGTCGTATGGGCTCATAATAAGAATGGGAGACTTGTAAAAAGGATTTATTTAAAATGTCCAACTATGCTGCATTATACTTCAAAGGAAATGCCAGTTATTTTGAAGATAGTAATTAAAGCATGAATACTTTCTAAAATTATAACAATGCAATGTTTGATAAATGCAGAGTTTTTCACATTTTAATTTATTTATGCAAAAATTGTCCAGGAGTGTTCAAATTATTCGGGACAATCTTCCTTTTTCATAAAATTCTTCCTTTCACAATCAGCCTGATTCTGTTTTCAACTGCGTTTTATTACAAAAGTAGGTTGGCTTTGATTTTTCTAAACTTGTGTGACCACGTGCTTATCACACATACAGCGTTTCCACTTCGGTTGCCTTTCAGCTTACGTTAACGTGGTCAGTTGTGTGAGTTGTTAAATTCTCCATCGTATTATAAAAAATAGGTATCCCCATCTTAAGAACACTAGAATAGTTACCGAAGTCAGTGCACCACTATGACTGCGAGGAATATTGCTGCAGCATTTGAAGTTGGAAACTCCACTGTTTCCAGAATTATTGATCAGACAAATGAATTTTGGACACTTTCTTTACAACAGAAGAGTAAATGTGGACGCTGACGTAAGGCAATAATTCGGACAGACAAATTTAGTGTACAAAATAGTAAAATACTTCCCCGCAAGACAAGTACCGATATTCACAGAGAGGACTATTGACTATTGATGTGAGCATTGATTCATTGGCTTTGTGACATGTTCAATTTTTAAAAACAAACGATTTAATCTTAATGTGATCCTTTTTTTAAGATATTATCTGTTCAACTTTTAAAGGCAAACGATTTAATCTAATGTGATACTTTATATAAAAAATATTATCTATTTAACTTTTAAAAGCAAATGATTTAAACTTAAAGTGATACCTTTTTCAATATTCTTTATTAAGATGTATTTTTTTGGCAACACCAGATCATATTTTTGATTTTAGATAATTTACTGGCAACAAACATAAAATTTAGAATTGAGTTTGGCTCTGAGAGATAAAGACGAACGTTGAAAAAATGGTGCTTGTGAAAAATTGTGTATCTAATTTAATTTTGAAAAGATGTGTGTAAATAAATGTGATGTTCTGAAAACAAGTCATCTTTATTAATAGTCTTCAATGCAGTACAGCTTAATCAAACAGGGAGATGAGCAAGAACGCCAATCCAAAACACTTATTAACATCAGCAATGAAAAAGAAACGCTTGTAAGCCAAGAATAAAAACGAATTTCAGTACATTTTCAAAACTTGAATAAGGTTGTATTCAGTGATAAATTCCTTTATTTGTGCGAGGAATTCAATCAACATTTGTGAGATGAAACGCTGGAAAACCTATCCGGAAACATCATATTAATCAAAAATTATGTACACTCAAAAACAGATGCTTAGGAGTTATTTTGCATTATAAGGACCTGGCGATTCTTAATTCTAATTGAAGGGATGATGAACAACAAAAAATACATTTCAATACTACCATACAAAGTCTTACGTATTATATAAAATTTCGCATGTAGTGCTGGCGTGTTCCAACAATATAATATTGCTGCATGCCATAAATCTAAGCTGGTAAAAAGTTTTCAAGCAAAGAAATCAACTATTTTAGAGTACACTTCCCATATAAATCCTATCGAGACACGTGAAAAATGTGGGAGGCTGAACCAAGGGAAACCAAGGGAACCAAGTACTTTAGAAAGTCGTAAAAGTTTGGTTTCGGGTAATGACGTTCTAAATTATTTCAATCAACGCGGATACATGTACAAGATATCATCAAAGTTATAGGAGCGATTATTTTGTACTAAATTGCTGTGTCATACATGTAAGTGGAACTTATATTAATTAAACTATATACATGTGAAAATCTTTTTTGTTTGTTTCTATTAATTTACATAATACTATAAGATTTATTAATAAATAAATCTACAATACCTACTGCATCATTGTAAAATAAATTTTTATTAAGTTCGCATGCGAAATGTAATGTTGTTTTCATCTTTTAAATCTTTAGTATCCAAAGCGTATTGGGTTATTTAATTTTTGAAGTCCTGTAGCTATAAATTACCATGTTAGATTATTGTTTAAATGAACTTTAATTGTTTTATGTCGTTATTATTGAGATATTTTATTGTCTCACTGTGTACGGTGTGATTAAATATTTTTAAAACGCACACACCGAGCTCGTAGATAAACCAAAAAATACAGTTAATAACTTTTCGATACTCATTATTCTGTATATAATATTTAACTATAAAGCTATAGATAAGATGGAACGATCTTCAAACTCCTCCAAACCCTCAAGGAAATCATCTTATGGAACACCTCGTAATTATTCTGTAACATTGTCTTAAACCACAATGAAATTGAGAATTTGTTGCTTTTTCAGCTTCTGTTCTGCTTTTTGTACATAAAGATTAATCTGTTAGTATCATCTCAGGTGAAAACGGGTAGTAGTGTAGTACAGTTACATTTTTGTATGCAAAAAATAGACGATTAATATCTGCATGGAGGTATGGCATGCTATCATGCTGGAAAACACAAATTTTGATTGAATTCAATTCTGGACATTCCAGAGTAATGCCATATATATTATAATAATTAAATGTTTTAAAATCACTTTAAATCCTGTTTTTAATTTACAAAAGAGGAATAGATTATTCAAAACTAAAAAAAAGTTTTATTGCATATAAATCCAAACATTTAACGATATTTTGAAATTTTTCGCGCAATTGCATTAATCTGAATAGTGTACGTTACATTACTTAAATAAAGTATTGTAATGTATTGGATCTTTGATTTATACAATAAATTAGATCATACATAATAAATATTTCAATTAATTAATGTTGAAGTTATTTGTGAATATAAATAATGACAAGAGGATGATTGATAATTATTCTCAATTTTTAAAAAATAAGTACTTTTAAAATATACAGTTTTACGAAAAAATGAATTATTCATTGCATAATCTGAAATAATATGATGAATAAAAATGATTATTGATTTATGTGTACCAGAATCCTTTCTGAAATATTTAGTTTTAAGTACTTAGATTTAATTACAAATATTTTAAAAAAAAAGATATATTTTAATGCACACGTAATTATTTCATGGACCAAAATTCACCATAGTGGTAATGAAAAAGTAATTTGTGATACAAAAGCTCGTTCTAAAATCTTAACAAAAGCAGAATTTTAAATGTCTTATTCAGGCTTAAACTTTCCTTAGAATTTTATTCAACTCAGCACAGTACTGGATTCAAACATTTGAATATATCAGAATATTCCAAATGCTTTGGGAATCTTTCTATTAGAATGCACTATCTAGACAATTAAACATGAGCTGGTGAATAAACAATTTGAATTTAAAAGGATATCGCAATAGAAAGATCACGAATATAGCGATTCTTATAGTTAAATAAACCATCATTTACATCTAGAAGCTTGAAGAAAATATTAATCGAAATCCAACAATATTCAAAACTATTTTTATTATTTCAAATGTCGCCTGTGTTATTTGCATATTACTTAACATATGTATAAATCAAATTGAACAAATAATAAGAAATATAAAAATTGATTTAATATAATAATTGAACAACATTTCTTATTTCAAAATTTATCCAACAGTAATAGAGAATTTATTTGCGACACAAGAGGCTGTTGGCTTAGTCCATGACAAAATGGTCCCCCGAACACTTTTCAAAATAAATTATTTACTGAATATGTTTTCTAATCAATCCATCAAATTTCCTATCCATAGTTATGTTAGGAGTTGCTTTAATTCTATTATTTATTTGAATAATTTAATAATCATTTCGAGAAAATGTTTGCCGTTTTGGTGACTAAACCTATTCTTTTCAAAACTTCATATGGAATCATAATTTTTACTTTTGAATTTATAGAAAATCTTTTTAAATGGATTGAAAAAAATATAAATAATTGCTAATTATTTCAATAACTCAGATAATCTGTTAAGAATGACAGTTTTAAAACAAATGTTCATGTATACTTTTTTTTTCTCTCTTATTTAATTACTTTATTGACATTCTATGAAATCATCACAGATGTGATGAATCCCTGAAACAATTTGTTGTTTTTCTCGTAATATATATTCTTCATCATACTTGTAGCATATATTCTTATTTATAAGCTTCAAGAAATAATTGTTTTCTGATAACATGATGATGGAAAAATAATTGGATAATTTATATTCTTTATAAATGAGCGTTTTGTTATATTGCTTGTACCCAATGATTTTGATTAATAAACTGTTTCATATGTTCCAAAATATGTACAACATTATGCCTTAGCAAGAATCAGAACGTTCGGATGGAACTTTACAAATTATTGTTTTCAATGATCAATGCATGTGATTCAATTACTAATTGCTACTATTGTCTTCTCTCTTCAAAATAAATTTTAGTTTGATGTACAAACATTACTTAATTACAATATGTCGCTGCTCGTTAAGGAATAACTGGAATTAATTTCTATACCGTATCATATATTTTATTTACCTTTTGGGTCAACTGACGAAAAATAATGTACTATATTCCAAATAAATTGTATTCTGGTAGACGTTCTACTATAAAACATGTCATGCTATTCATTTTCAACCAAATTCGTTAATAATTGTCTGCATCATGTAAAAATAATGAAAATATAAAAATGAATTGAAAACAATGCTTGAACTAAATATGTGTTGCCTAATATTAAAATAACAGTACGATAAAGTATATTAGCAACCGGGGCTATTGCTTTAGTCAAGGTCAAAATGATCATCTAAAGATTTCTCAGAATTTTATCGTATTTTATTTTTTTACTTTTATGCTTGATACCGGTTTTTAACAATAATTAACTTAATTTTAAAAAGTATGTCATGAAGAATTCCTCCCAAATTTTTTATTGGATTTAAGTAAAATGTTAAAAGAACTCATTTATTTTACTGCAACAATATTTACATTTATCTTAAAATAAATTCAATTAGGTAATTTATCGTTTGCTTTAATTTTCAATTCTTAAAAAAGAGTATTATTTTCCTCTTCAATATTTTATAATTTGCATTAATCCTAATATTGCATTGAAGAATTCGATTTTTATAGAGTAATCATTTCATTTATTCTTTTTTTTACCAAAAGTTGGCATTAGTTTCATTCTGTTGAACATTTATGTTTGGAATGTAACGAGAAGACGGCAATGGAATAAATAATGCAATTACCGATACTTAGATGTAATCATTTTATTATAGAAATTTTTGATAATCCCTTAAGATAAAGTTGGTTTTATAATTGATGATGGTTCCAGAGTGCATAAAATTTTAAAAAAAAGTATCACAAACCATTGTATGAAAGATCAAAAAGTTATAATTAAAAAAAAATTCAGAACCTTTGGTGGTTTAATTTGTTCTTTGCAAACCTTTTCATAGAACCATACATTTTAGGTACTTCTATTTTGTTTTAAGAAACTTTTCAAATGACACAAAAGAAATTAAGAATCATTAAATAATTGATTAATATAAATAATCTATTATGAACCTCATATTTTAAATTTTTCCCTTTCTTTTCTTGTATTTAATTATTCAATCGACATTCTACTAAATCTTTGCGAATGTGATAAATCCCTCGAGGGAAGTAGCGGTTCTTCTTTTATACTTATTATTCCCCCTTATCTTTCAAATATGTTTTTCATAAATAAACGCCAAGAAAAATTGTTTTCCAATATCATGATGATGAGAAAGAAAGTTATTTACATTATTTAGCAATGAGTGATTGCTTGCCACACACACACACACACTGACTTTTCATTTAATAAACTATTTAATATGTTCCGTGATATCAGAATATTAAGCTTTCAATCTCTAATATATTTCGTTTAGTGACACGTATGGAGTTATTTCATCAAGGTATGAACAGATTCC
Organism: Nephila pilipes; assembly: GCA_019974015.1. Taxonomy (NCBI): domain Eukaryota; kingdom Metazoa; phylum Arthropoda; class Arachnida; order Araneae; family Nephilidae; genus Nephila; species Nephila pilipes. Next base: position 28,142 of record BMAW01089978.1, on the reverse strand, counting down.
TGTGTTCTATATATTAATAGAGTTGGAAATACGTTAGAATTTATATTAGTATGATCATGGCCTATATTCTAAACTCTGAGATTTAATGAGAAAGCAGTTTAGAATGAAAGAGCTAATGATTTTCACTTAGTCATTTTTACTGTGCATCATAATTTTATAAATATGTTCTAATAATTCTATTTTCTAATCTATCAAACGTCTTCAAAAGATACAGATCAATAAGCGAACATGCTGTTATTTATTATTCACTGAATTAATTTGTGGAAGTAAGTAAGTTTTCAGTTATATTTTAAACTGCAATGAAAAAATTTACGCATCATCTTAAGAATCAAATTTTGGATTTGTTTACCTACAAATCCAAAATGTACACAATTTAAATTTAAGTACAAATCTTCATAAATGTTTCCAAACTCTCAAAATTTTCTCAAAGGAAGTTAAAATAAACTATAAATAAAACGATTCAACGCAAGTTATGAGAGCGATTGAATTAAGCAAAATAATGAGGAAGAAAAATTCAATTAATGCAGAGACAACAGGTTAAAACTTCCGAAATACAACGATAAACAAATTAATTCTTATTTGTTTTAGCAAGCCTGTTTACATGCATAACAATTAAGATAACGATCCAAGAACTGTTCCTTAAAGTAAATTTAACAGTTAATTGCTCTGTTGTAAGATGCGACACTACCACCTAATCAAGGAAGGTTCTAGAGCACTTTCAAGTTTATTTTTGAAATGCAAGTGAAAGGTTTAGTTTAAATGTAGTATTCCATGAAAATATTTAATTGCTTAATTTAGTTTGTATACTTTTACATCAGATTAGCTAAAGTTTATTTTAATGGTTTTCCAGACGAATTATGTTCTTAAACTTATATTTACATAATTGTTATATATTCTACTATTGATGCATTTGGTGCGAAATATTAGTTAATTATCTAATTGAGAAATTAATTTCTACATAAAGATTTTTTAATAGTTACAGAACTTTCTGAACTGCTTGAAAGTGTAAGCTCTGAAATTTATTTTTCGAACTTAATGAATTAATTTTGGAAACTCGTCCCAAATTACATAAGAATTTAATAAGGTAGACAATGCGTTTTTAATAATATCAGGTCAAATCTTTAATATGTTATAAAGAATAAAACTTAAACAAGTATTTAAGCCTGTCTTGCCCAATCCCAAAAATCTTTGAGGGCCGCTTTGGAAATACATTTTATTATTGAGGGCTTCGTTATACATATATATATATATATATATATATATATATATATATATGTGTGTGTGTGTGTGTGTGTGTGCGCGCACAAGTGAAATTAATTCGATGCCGATTCAAATCCTAGTGTTATAAGCTACTACAGCATTCACCTTTCGATTCGTGGGAAGGGACTAATCCTCCCAAACCTCATTAGAGAAATCAAGAACATTCTGCTATAAATAAAGGGAAATTAAATTTTATTCAATCAAGTACGTTTACAAGAAATACAATTTTAAAAAACTGTCCTGCAGTTACAACATAAGCTAAATTATTAACGATCAAAAGACACCGAGTATTCAGTCTGTCTGGAACAATACGCTTCTGCGTCAAATATATTAAGCAGACTGTCTCGCTGCAGATAAACTGGCTTGATACTATTTCGCATGTTCTATGTGTCTCATTCCCTTCCTACTAGTAACGCACAACTGCGCAGTAAGTTTGCTGGTAAATATACATAGTGTATCACCCAATCTTAAGAGATGACCAGTGCGCTTTTTAAAACGAGCTTTTAAATTGTTTATGAACAAGAGTAAAGAAAAATTATGATAAAGTTTGAGTCAGGTAGTGATATATTCCCATGGTGATCGAACGACTTATAGTGGAATGTTTTTGGTACTTTTATGTACAATAAAAGTTTTATTCTTTATTCAGATGGCCCAGCTCCGGGGTTGGCTAGGTCTTCTTTAAGCATTAATAAATTGTTCCTTGAGGTTTGGGTGGTGAGAATTGCATTTCTATTTAAAAATACCAATACTATTATTCACTAATTTTGGGAGCCATAATATCTAATCATAATCTTTTTTCTCACATTATATGCAACAACAACTCATACTAGAAGTACCCTAAACATCCCAAATTACCGCTGATCTAGGCGGGGCTCGTGTAGTACTTATTTCTTCCATGAGGGCCATGCAACGAAATTCTTCGAAAATTAAGTACTGATTTTTATGTAATTCAGGAAGAGATTTGTCCATCCGTAATGAATTTTATGCAGCAGCTGCTTTTTATTCTCATCGCTTTTTCAAGATGGAAGATTTAAGTGTGTAACACTCGATTCGGAACGTTTACTTTTATATCGAAACAAAAAACACCACAAACCGTTGTGATGATGCAAACAACTTATATTCTTTTGGAAAATCTCAAATGTACGAACGGTTTTCTCGTTCGAAAAATCGCAACATGTCGATTGATGATAAATCTCATTCTCGATGTCCGTCAACATCCTTACAAAACGTGAGCTTGTGCTTGAAAAATTGATGTTCTTGGAGCTTCGTTCAGCGAATCTTAATAAGCTATTTGGGATTGAGAAAGCTCACTGCTAAATCTGTGTCTGATGTCCTAAATAACGAACAAACAGTACCATATCAAAGCACTAATGTTTCGCCAAAACTGGCATCACTTCCTTTTTCCACGCGCCGTACTCGTCCAATTTGGTTTCGTGTAATATTCTCTTATTTCCGTTCATACACAGCGGTAAGATGTGACACCAATCATCAGTTTTAATGAGCAGAAATGGTCAAATAAGAAACGAGGGTGTATCTGTCTGTCATCACTCCAGTTGAGAATAAAAAATACTTCCAGCAATTGGATCAGAACTTTTATTCCAGGATTTTAGAAATTCTTCCTCGAAGAATAATTCTACGACAGGATTATGAATCAGGGTACATATATCTGTTGTAACTCACGAGGTTTCCAGAACTCTTAAATAAGATTCAAGTTTATCAAAGAGGGATGTTGGCAGTAATTGTTTGTCAAATTATACAGATACTATTAATTGTAATTACTTGTATATAAATTTCTACCAGAATCTCTTCTTTTCTAAAACGCGCTTTCAGGCTATCTACAGTTCTAGAATAATTTTTTCCCGTTGATGGATGACTTCCCACTACTTCTTGACTTCAGGAACCCATGACAGTCGCTAGCACCAAATATCGAAATGTGTTTTCCGGAGCAATATCATAATTTTTCTCAATCTGTTTAAATTGACTCCAAAAACGAAGTTAGTCTTTTAAATCATCCTAAAGTATCTGAATTGTAATTTAGGTATAGGAAACATTTTTGATGTTTCTAGTTTCAGGAATTTGTTGATATGCAACACGAAGTTTTTAAGCTTAAATTTTAACCAACTCCAATCCATATTCAATTTCATTCATTCTAACTCGAAATCTTAGTATTTTTTATCTAGTTGTTTTAATGCAAATTCTTACTCTTATGTTTTGATCTGTCCTGCTGCACAGCCCAATCCACAACTCCTTTGGTAAAATCTATATCACTTTAGCAAAGGCTACATTTTGAAACTATTTCTTTCAAACTGCCAAGTCTGGCAGTTACTAGCGTTTTTTGCCAATTTTTTCAGCCTTGTGCTTTAAATATTTCTTAAAGAAGTGCACACAAAAACATCTTCAACAAAATTTAAATTTATTAGTCTAACGTCGAATGTTAGAACAATCCGAGATTTCACAGAAATCTTTGTTAAAAGTAATAAGTATTAAATACTTTAAAATGTACTGAGTTTCAAAATGAATATTGATTATCATCAAGCAATTATTATCAAGAAAATGAATGTCTTTCTCAAATTCTTAACACGTTTGCATTTTGGCAAAAAAACATTCTAAAGTAGAAGCATGTAGCAAATGTTAACAAAAAGAATAAAAATACGTAACTCTGCCATATAAAAACGTTTATTAAACTAAATATTAAAAGAAATTATACCAAATGATAAATTAACAATTTGGATAATAATACTTTTTCAGATTTTAAAATAAGAGAATTCGATAAAATATTAAACTAAATATGTCTTAGCAGCGTAAATATACCAAAAGTAAACTAAATATAATTATTATAATCGTGATGTATTATAATGTCAATCTGTTGAACTAACAACCTCAATCTCTCGATCACATTGTGAGAGAAAAAATGTTGTCTAAGTTCAAAAATTCTGTTCAAAGCATAATATTACGAACAAATAACTCCTATATAAACAGAATTTTACAAGAAAAATAGACAAATAATTTCCAGTGAAACAACAAAAACATTTTCTAGTCAATTTGTATTTAGCTTTTGAATTTAGTCCAATAGTTAAAAGATAATTTAAATGCAAAAGGTTATGCAAATGAATATTAATTTATGTTTTTTAAAAATATTTTTGGTATTTATACTATGTGTATAATCAATTTTATGATTTATTATAAATTTGTAACTTTAACGTAAAAATTATAGTAATTAAAATGTAATCGATCCTTCATTTTTGCTTCAAAGTCTGATATATTTTGATATGCGAATGTTTTTTTTTTGTTCTCATAAATATTTAACTTCAATAAATATCTCATAATATAGTTATACACTTTTAAGAAGGAAATAAAAGGTGTATATTTAATTTTGGGAGTCGCTGTACAATTATTCTAAAAAGATGATCTAAACCCACATATTTTCTTTAGTTTCTTCTTAAGATTTGAATACATGAAGTATAATTTTAGAACCGATCAAGTAATTATTTAGTTACTAAAAGATCTTCAAATGTACTAATTGATTTAAAAAAAACCCTATCATTCATTTAAAGCATTATTCACCAAACACAAGGGATTTAAAATTACCAAAAGTAACGTTGAATTCTAAAATGGTTTCTGATACTTTTATAAATTTACTAAAATGTTAACCATAAACAATGACTTTTTGAATGATGAAATTAAAATTTCTATAATAAATTGAGAATTAATACAAATATTACTTTATCGTTAGTTACATCGCCTTTCTTGTACAATCAAAATATTTGAACTTCTGAAGTACAAAAATAATACTTACTTAAACAACAAAAAAAATAAAATAAAATGATAATGCGATAAAAATAAAATTATTAAGTTAAATATCAAAATTACAGCATAAGGTAAGGTATTACTGATATATAAGATAAACTGATGTATTAGATATTAAAGCAAACAATAAATTATTAAATTAAATATATTCAGAGGAATGTAACTATTAATGCTGTAAAATGAAGTTAAAATATATATATATATATATATATATATATATATATATATATATATATATATATATATATATATCTTTACATATTGATCTGTGCTTTGCTACTTTGCTTAGAAACATGTTTATCAACCAATGATATAAAGAAATAATAATCATGCAATAAAACATACATTATTCACTTTAATCAAAGATTGAAAATTTAATTTAATTATCTTATGTTTCATTGTGAAAACATTACGTTTGGTTTGATATTTAAAATGAACGAAAAATGGGATTTTATATAATTCTTTGCATTTTAATTTAATATAGAAATACTCTAATATGATTTTTAGTGAAATCATGAAAATACATAAGTACCTTGTTTCTCTGTCGTCAAGTAGTTTTGAGTTTTATTATTTAAACATCACATTTCCAATTCATACCTATGGAAACAATCAGAACCTGTTTGCGACTTTCGTCTGGATTTTCCTAAGAATGTATTATTAATTCATTTTTATTGTTTCAGTCTAGACGTTTTTCAATCATATAAGGGAGTGAATAAGTCACATTGAAACATTGTCTCGCATGTGAATTTTTTTTATTGTTGCTGTTTTATTTTTTTAAAAAAATAAGCTTTTTTTACTCACGGCATGCTAGGAAGAATGAATACAGTTTATCTCTTTTAAAGAAAGCAGCTAAATACAAAATATTCAACAGTGAATCATTTAAATGACCTCTTAGCACACATTAGCTTCTTGTTTTATATTTATAACTTCAATAGTTGCATTATTTTATTATATAATTTCTAGAATTCAAATAAATCTATAATAAGAATAAACTTTAATTTACGACACACTTAGAAATATCATTTGATAA
>BMAW01089978.1:0-12045 GCA_019974015.1 Nephila pilipes | reverse complement strand
AGTTGTTATTATTTTAATGAGAGCTTTTTTTGAAATTTTGATTAGTTTTTTTTAAAAAAATTATTATGTGTTTTTACACGTGAAAAGTTAAAAAACAAAGAAAATTTGTGTACATTTCAACCTCTAAAATTTTTTTGAAAACTTTTTTTTGACAAAAGCTCTCATTAAAATATTTCTTTATGTACTAGTAATACATGCACCAAATTTCAAAGCTATAAGATGAGTAGGGTTTTTAAAAATGTTCCTTTTGTGTTGAAATTTACAGTTTTGAGATAATGCAATTTAAAGTACAAACTTACCATTCACTAATAGATATCAATACCAAAGCTTGAATTGCTTAGGACATCTGCTAGATCATCTTCTTGTCTACATTTTAATAGTCTGTTTTTAATTCTAGCTTTATTGGTTCTTTGTAAAACTGCCTTTTTTGCTTTCTTTATGTGAACACGATCTGCTTCTTGTAATGCTCGACATGTATAAAATCCAGGTTGAACATTTAATAAACTTAAAACTTTTAATTTTGTAATGAATCCTTGATTAAATAGAGATATTGTTTCATACTTTCCAGTTTTTAAAGTTCCTAATTCCATATACATTTATTGGGATTATGTACCAGATGATGCTATTTAAATTTTGAATTATGCCACGTAGGCATCTAAAAAGTAGTTCAGGACTTGAAAAATCTCTAACTATTGTTTAATACAATTTATAAAAACATCAGGTATGTTATGTTTGTGTTTGTATTGTTTTCCTTTAATTATGGACCTATTATATGCACACCACTTTTCGTCACCAGTGGGGCAAAGACTGAAATACTGAGTATGTCGCAGCTTGTGAAATGACTCTGAGTGATTGAAGATCCAGAGTGCCCCTTCAACTTCCAGTTCTCCACTATTTCCAAAGTAATTTGCGAAATACTTCTCTCTGTGTGCATTTCCATTCCTCAAATTGCACGAATATCTGGAAACTACTTCGGCATCAACAATCTTTCCAGTTACGACACTAACTGTTGTCACGATTCCATTTAGTGAAACAAGTCCTCCTTTTGCCAGGTGCCATCAATAGCCCCAGGTACATTTGGACTTCCATCATTTTTATATATTTTGTTAGAAGCTATTGCCATAGAAGCTTTTGCGACTTCCTCTGTCGCATCATTTAGTGTGTGGGATAACTCATAAAAGCGCTTAGTAAATGGAGGTAAATTCATCACTCCGCAAAACCATTTCGCAGCAGCATACCCTTTGCCAATTGATCTCATAGCATATGAAAGTCTCGTATTAACTTCATGTACATTAGTATATCATTTATTAGTTACACTCTGAGTGACTCTAATATTCAGAACTGGTTGTTCGAAACCATAACTGTCACAACTTATAAATAGTTCTGTAGCCAAACCTTGGATTTGACGACCAAGATTAATATGAATACCATGTTTTTTACATTTTATGCATAACACACATACTTTTAAGCAATAAGAAAACAGAGAAATGTCAATTATTTCCTTAAATTTATCAGAAGAATTTAAAAAAAGCTTCATACTCTCCAGCATACTTACATAAAGTTGATACTTACCATATTTTATATTTAAGCTTATATAACTTCAAAAGAAGTTTAATTTAATAAAAAAAAACATCTCTCTCAAACTTCTATTTCTTAAATGTTTGAGCATTAAACCGAGACATAATGAAAAATATAAATGAAAAAAGTTTTCAAAAAGAACAAATTGTCTACATTAGGCGAGTCTAAAATAGCACGTTGCATTCGATAACAAACGTTGAAATGTAAACAAACTTCTATTACTATTCACTTCAATTCTTTCCTCAACAAGTTGCTGATCGACGAAAATTGTTTTCGTGAATTTAAAATAATTTGATAAGGCTGGAAAGAAGCATGTATAATATGTTTTGGTTTAAAAGTGGGCGTGGCAATCAGCTGTTTTGGATCTTGACACATGTAAACAACTTTTTAAAAAAATATTTAAAATACTTCTAATTTACCTAGAACAAAAATTTAAATTGCATTTGACGCAGAAAGATTTGTAGTTACTTTTTCAAAAAAAATTGAAAAATCGATTTTTTGACCGATTTGCGTGAAGTGACCCCCTTAAATTTTTGACACGTTTCAAGCAAAGGTTCGTACTCTAGAAAGACCTGGTTACTGGTTTACTACGAGCGCCATCTCTGGGTTAGTCTCGGAACTTATTGATCCATGTGTTAAATATAGGTAAGAAATTGAATGAAGTTTTTATTCACTGATGCATCTGTAGGTGATGGATCTTTATTTTTTAATGATGTATCTATATTTTTTCTTAAATATAAAGTAGTTTGTAGCTTATAAATGCTCCGGGCATATAAATTCTTCTTTTGATCTCATTTATATAAATAAGTAGCTATGGAACTTAATTCATCAGTAATTACCTAAGTATTTTAATTTAAAAATAATAAAGTGTTTATAAATTATATGCTACTTCACATTAAAAAAATTATTTTTGCATCTTTTAGTACTTCTTGAAATAAAAGCTTGTTATCAAAATTGTTTTTTACTTAAATTTAATTAAAAAGAATTTCCATTTAAACGTAAGTTCACTTTACTATTTTAGAATATTTTGCTGATATCTGTTCACGAAAATACTTAGTTCAAAATATTCTTAACTAATTAGTAAAGCTTATTAATTACGGAACTATAGCATCACATTCACAAAGATTAACTGAAATTGCAGATGAGAGAAACAAATTTAAAATTGCACTTTAACTTAACTAGGATTAATAATTTGAAAGTGATTCACTCCCAATATGTTACTTGTAGTTCTGTTCCAGGCATATTAAAATAAATATGTCGCAAAAACACCAATAGATTACAACATTTTCAAAAGATACATTCAAACCAAATGTTTCTAGTAGTAAAAAGAGAAAACATATATTTTTAAAAAAGAATGACGTGAATTTTCCAATGGCAAACTTGGTTACCATTTACGTTTCTTAAAGGTAATTCATGAATAGTTTACATTTTTTTATTTAGATTACTTCATTTTCTATTCAACTCATGTATTATTTCAATTAAAAATAAATTCCAGTCGTGTATACGATTTAAAAAAAAAATGTACAGTATTGCTAGTCGTCTTAACAGTCTAGACTGAGGATTGTTGTCTTATTACATACCATTTTGATTCAATAAAAAAAGAAAAGAAAAAGATTATGCTAAGAATATCTCTGAAAAATTTAACTTTCTAAAATAGCAGCAAACGATAATATTTTCTCGAAATTTCTCCTTTTAGAAATAGGGATTAAAATTGCTTTAGAAAAACATGCTGTGGCAGCTTGTCTTCTTCATCACTTGAAACGTAAGGAACACTCTAACAAATGTTGTTTAAAAGTATGTATTTATCTCAAGAGAATTCCAGAAATATTTTTATTTTATATATCCTCTCTCACATTCTTCTCAATTTAGAATACTTAAGTAGCATAAATTGTTTGAACTATTATTACAAAGATGAGAGTTCTTAAGTTGTGTCGGAGAGTCGAATGTGCCTGCATTTAAATAAATTGTTTTCGTAGCTTTGAAATACATAATAACAGAATCGAAGCTTGGATGTTTCCTGAATAATTTATTTCTTCTCCAAAGGAACGAGAAGGAGTATTTGTGAAAGAAAATGAGAGAATGACAAGTGTAAAAGATTCAAAACACCTAATTAAATACAATATGTTATGAAAGAAATGATTTATAGTTTCCTGATATATTCATACCTATTGATGCAAATAAGTAAATATTGAAGTACTGCAACAACGTATTTAATAAATTAATACAGATAAAAATATAAATATTTATGAATGAACGCATAATACATTTCTTAACTTTACCTGTTCAAAATGTGATAAAAAAACTTTGTGGTGGCAGGGCGGTGAATGCGATTAAAAATTAGAAAAAAGGAACATATCACGTAGTGTTACGAATTATTTTAATAAGAAAATAGTATCCATTAGCATTTTATTAGAAGTATTTTTATTCATTATTGCTATTATTTCTTTTAAAATTATTGATTCAATATACGTTAACTTCAAATTAGATTTTATATACGTTAACTTTAAATTAGACTTTATATGCTGTAAGAAATTTTCAATTAGGATTATATTAGGACGCGTATTTAGGATCGATACTTGTGTTTCATCTGGGTTTCACTTCAATAAAAACATTAGATTTATTTTAAGTAATTTTCTACAATAAACGTGATAATGTCCATGTATGGGCCGCGGTAGCCTAGTGATTCGTGAAGTTTCGGATTCGTGGCCGGCGGTTTTCGTTCAGTCTCAGGTTCGATCCTTGGCCGCCTAAGACACGCCATGTAGCCGGGACTGTTACAAGTTAAATATGTTGGGGCCCAAAGCCCTCTCGTTGGTGTGGTGTGGATGTTAGGAGAGGGGGTGCCAGCTCAGGTGTCGTTCACGTCACTTGACTGCGGTTCAAAATTACGAGATCCATCACCAATAACCCTCGTGTTGCTTCTGTGTGATGTTAATAAAAACTAAACTAAACTAAACTAAAATGTCCATGTATGAGCCATTTTTAAATTTTTTTTTTCATTCTAATAGTTTTTGGAATCGTTGTTCAACGCCAGGAACGACTTTCGTCTCTTTGGAATACTGTTTTTCTCCAGGTGGAGGATGGTAAGTTTACCTTGATGACAACAACTATTATAACCTCTAATGTTTGGGAACAATAAAAATCGTCCTGTTGTTAATGCCGACACCTTAGATAACCACGCTGAAAAGGAATTCCTGATAGATGCAGGTTTGACTTCCTTCGTTATTCTTGAAGTGCTCCTCCGCAAACTCTCTCTTCAGTTTAATCATAATGATCCAAATAGAAACTTTCTGAACTAAATTTTAAAGAAGTCTGTTTTCCTACCATTAATATAATAGGTATCCCCTCTTTCCTGTTGCATTAAGTGTTGGGTTTTTCTATAACTTCTAATAACGTTATCATACGTTTCTAGTTGAGATGAAAGATGTCTATGTAGGAATTACTGGGTGCATGCAACAAGTAATTCTTAGCCGTACTTCAATTTATTCTTCAAATCCAGGATTCTACTTCATATTGGTGATGCTCTCCTCGAAACTTGGGAGATGATTTTTCTCCCCAAACAGATGAATGGCTAGCCTCGAGTGTTGATGGTGATTCAAATCCTCCATCTTTGGGTCCGGTCAAATATTGTCCTGTTCATATTTATAATGCCTTAGACTACCAAGTCAACACGAAATGCTCTAGGTGTTCTGTTATTTAGTTGTGTCAACTGCTGTCGTCGTTGTTGAAGAGAATCACAACTACGAAGCAATCAATATAAATAAAATGCAGAAAATATATTACAACCCTCTTAAACAGAATTAATTTCTGTCAGTATTTTCCTCATTTCATAGTATATTGTTCAACCATCGACCTGATATTATATAAAGATCCGTAATTACATGTCTATTGATATATTTTCATATGAATATTTTATTTACATTAATTTAGTGACGAATGGTGCTCTTTCTTATTTCATGTACGATTGCTTATTTTTCCACTGAAAAAAATTCATTCTAATTATTTGAGCATGACTCCGGATAGAATTCAATGTTTGTTACGCGTCTTTCTCGTGACAACGAAATTAAAAAGGAGACCTCTAATTAATTGAGAAAAAATTGGAGATAACACTCATTGCACATTTTAAATATGAAAATAATTTTAATCATGTTTAAAAATACCCTCTTTTCTGACACATTTTCTGTGAGTTCTTACTAAAAAAATTATTGGCTACGGTAGTCCAGTGGTTTGGGTCAGAAACTCGCTACCGTCATTGTTTTCGTCGATTCATAGGTTGGAGTCTTGATGCCACTAAAGTCCACCCGCTGGTGTGATGTGGAATTTAAGAGAGGGAGGCACCAACTCAGGTTTCATCCTCGGCATTTGACTGAGGCTCAAAATTACGAGAACTCCCACCAATAGTCCTTGTGTTGCTTCTTGTGCGAAGTTAATAAAACCAAACCATAATTTTTTATTACGAAAGGAGATATAGGAATGTCTTAATTATTACTAGAAAAAACTCAGATATGTGGGTAAATATATATCGCATATTAACCTTTAAACACACGAGCAGTGAATAACAGAAGAACACGGGGGGTGTAATCTGTACACCAGCGCGTTTTAAGGCTTAAATATGAATTTTCAGTGATATATTTATGTTATAAGTGCAAAGTCTAATAATAATATCGTAGAAGTAATAAAAAACAGAATGAAAGAAAAACTAATTTAATTAAAATGAATGCTAAAAAATACAGGACTTGACATAACACATCAATCAATAACTCCCGAGACTAACCCAGAGATGGCGCTCGTAGTAAACCAGTAACCAGGTCTTTCTAGAGTACTAACCTTTGCTTGAAACGTGTCAAAATTTTAAGTCGATCGGACCAGAAACAGCTGAGTTATCGTGGTTGGAGTAAAGTCGTTTTGTAGTTTGTTTAAAAAATGGAAAAAACCGAGTTTCGTGTTCTGATAAAACATTGTTTTTTAATGGGTAAAAACACCGTGCAAGCGAAACAATGGATTGAAAAATGTTACCCGGACTCTTGTCCATCAAAAGCAACGATTTGTCGGTGGTTTGCTGAGTTTAAACGTGGTCGTACCGACACAAATGACGCGGAACGCTCGGGTAGACCTGTGGAAGCCGTTACACCGGAAAATGTGAGTGAAGTGACAAAAATTATAATGAAAGATCGTAAAGTGAAGCTCCGTGAGATTGCTGAGATGACACAGATATCATATGGAAGTGTATTTACTATCCTTCATGAAAAATTGAGCATGAAAAAGGTTTTTTCCAAGTGGGTGCCGCGATTGCTCTCGATGGAACAAAAACAGCAACGAGTCGATGATTCAGAAAGCTGTTTGTCGCTATTTACTCGCAACAAAAAAGATTTCTTGCGTCGTTACGTGGCCATGAACGAAACATGGATACATCACTACACTCCAGAGTCGAAGCGGCAGTGGCGCACAGCTGGCGAAAGCCGTCCGAAGCGTCCGAAAACGCAGCAGTCAGCTGGCAAAGTCATGGCGTCAGTTTTTTGGGATACGCATGGCGTGATTTTCATTGACTACCTCGAAAAAGGTAAATCGATCAACAGTGATTATTATATTGACTTGCTGGTGCGTTTGAAGGAGGAAATCGCAAAAAAAAAACGACCGCACAGTCTCGGGACTTATTGATCCATGTGTTATTTAATATTTAAAGTCTGGATAATTTAAACGAAAAATCATTTGCGTCAGCCATACGTATGTATGAAACGTAAACTCAATTGGGAGTTTTTAAGTGCAAGTCCCAAGATCCCAACTAACTCCCACCAAGTCTGATACTGCTTGAGGTTTGGTTTTGTTTTATTTACGTCGCACTAGAAGCAAACGGAGGCTATTGGCAGAGGTTCTTATAATTTTGAACTTTGATCCGGTGCTAAGCTAGAACCTCCTCTCCTAACTTCCACACCACGTCAATGGGAAGACTTTTGGCCTTGACATATTTAAATTGCTTCTGCCTAGGGGGTCTAAAGTTGCAACAAGACTCGAGCTCATGACTCTACGAAATCCGGCGGCTCCGGTTCCGCGAGCATGGCCATTAGGCTACCGCGGCCGCGACATGCCTAATTTCCGATCGATCGAATGATAAGAAGTGGATTAAAATTCGAGTACAAGTTTTGAACTGGAAATGCATACATACATATTAACATCGCAAATTAAATAAAAATCTGTAATGAAAAGTGAAATTTATTAAAATTAAGGTATAAATTCCCAAAACGAATTTGCTTTAGCTTATAAAATCATCATTATTATTTCAAATATTGAATCCTCATTTAAATATTCAGTTTAATGTAAAAAATTAAGGTACCGAAAAATATCAAAATATGAATGAAAATATTATGATTATTATCAAAGAAGCAAAATATGTCTAAATAGGTAAGTAATTTGAAAATTTTTAAAGTCTATGCAAATGAATTCCTCTTTCATAGACTTCTATCATTATGTTTATGTATATATATAAAGTCCATAAGCAATGAAAGCAAATTATGAAGAAAACCGTACACATCTTCGGCATGGAAACTTCTAAAATCTCAGGCAAGAATCTATCACTCTGACAGAAGTAGATAGACGTCTGAAAATAGTTGGTAAACTATTTTTCTCACACCACAGACTTATTTTTTTCATGAAATTATCATTGGTATATGTATTTACCATTATTTCTACCTTTTTTTTTTTTTTTTAACTAGAACTATAAATCCGTTAATTCTATAGAAAACTCTTTCAGGAAAAACATTTGGGATATTGGTTTCTTCAAAAAACATGTTTTAATAAAAGTGAAACAAAAGTAAATAGCGATTCTTCGCCAAATAAGGTAAACCGTATAAATGAGCAACGAATGCCTCTTTTGTTAGTAGAGCTTAGTCAAATATTATTCAGCCCTTAAATTAAATAATGGTGTGTGTGTACTGTATGCAAAAAAGTAAGATTAGCGTTAGCTTAAAAGACTTTATTTGACTTTTTTTCGCAAAGTAGAACAAAAAGATTTTTTTTTATTTATCTTCGGGATTCAAAGTCAGACTTGTCTGAAGCTGTAAACAGAAGAATATAGCTGTTCGTGAATTCATATTAAACAAATTTCAGTTCTCATTTTAATTTTGGAAACCTATCTCGCATACGAAACGATTTAATCTCACTTGGACATCCTTTAAATAAATAAAGACAAATACTTCACAATAAGAAAATGAGTTATTTGCATGAACAAAATGAAATATGGAATATGAGGCTTTCAGTGATCTTGAATATATAATTCAAAGTGATGTTTTACATCTCACATTTTTAAGTTTTTTAAAAAAAATAATACGAACAACTTATTTGCTCTCTTTTTTTTCATTTTTGGAATTTCTTATTAAAAAGAGGGAAAATTGTTTTTAATTTGAAAGGCTGTATTCAATGTTTTGTAATCTCACAAAAATTGGAAACATCTACTATCTATAATGATCCAAAAATGAATTTATTTTTGGCCAATTATAACGCTTAATTTTAATAACATTTCTTATGCGTTACAAAATAGTTTGTAATGTTTTCATTCTTCAATGGCTAAAATTTTTAATTGAGTATAGAATACGCAATATAATCAACCTATATCAGTTTGATAGTATATGTACACTGGTGTTCAAAACTAAAGTCATGAAATCTATGATAAATGGAGAAAAATTTGGTTAATCACGATGAAATTTGGTACAGAGGCACATTACTAAGGGGAAAGAATATAATTCCATAACAAAATAGGAAAGAGATGAATTGTTTAAGACATAGGTTGTACAACATATACTAAAAACGGGCGATTAAATCAACGTGCATTATACGAGGACTGTTTATTTTTTCAACCTCCGATCGCACACTATGAAGACCAGGAATGCAGCAGTTAGCTGGTGTGCGCAGTAGGCTACTGCGCATCTCCCCCTATACACGCTTTGTCATTGCCGAGTCTAACACGCTCTTTCTTGTTGAACTGCAGTCACGTAAACATGGCTCTCTCTATTGATTCTCTCGCCAAGTGTGAATTGCGAAGTGTTATTCGTTTCTTGCAGGCAGAAGGGAATAGTGCAACAGAAATTCATCGAAAAATGAGTCGAGTGTATGGAGACAGCTTTATGAGTGATGGTGTTCGTGAATGGTGTCGAAAAGCTTAAAGATGGTCGAACTGCTTCCCCGACCAAACGGTTTATCGAGAAATTTAAATGGGACATTTTCGAACATCCATCATATAGTCCCGACCTAGCGCAGAGTGACTTCCATCGTTTTCCTGAATTGAAGAAGTGGCTTGGGGGGCAGCGCTTCTAAACTGACCAGGAGCTCAAAGAAACAGTCACAACTCACCTCAATTCATTGGCGGCAACATTTTATGAAGAGGGTATTGCAAAGCTTGCTCACAGATATGACAAATGCCTTATTCGTCAAAGTGATTATGTAGAGAAGTAACCTATGTTGTACATTACTTTTCGTAATAAAATTATTTTTTTATATTCACCCGCCTTTTTATTATAGCCAATCGGAGGTTGAAAAAAAAACAGCCCGCGTACATCGGGAAAAGGCCTGACTAATATGGATTGTGATCCTCTTGCACTGCTATAAAAGCCTGAAAACGAGGGGTCACATTGTTAATGGGTGCGTCGAGAAAGGCTCGAGGCAATAACTCCCATTACTATAAAAACACGATTTTCAACGCCAGAAGGTCCAGGGAAGATGGTGTAATGTAAGTTCCTAATTATCCTTAACTTGTCTCAATGGGGCTATATGATTGATATCCGGAGACTTTGAGGACAGTTTATACGGTAAATATCGTCTTCTTCAAAAACTTCATCAACAGTATGAGCTCTGTGTGGCTTCGCAATATCGTCCTTAAAAAGTACGGGGCCTGTAGCACCCCTAATATCTTCACAGAGGCTTCAGGGACCTCATCCGTTCAGGGTGACTTCAGTACCACTCTGCTCATCAAACACTTTGAATGATGTACGACTGCCTAACATGCGGTCGCTCCAGAAGGGATGATAGCGAGAACAACGTTATCTACTGATAATGACTCACTGAGAATTTCTCTGTGTGTTGATTCTTGACCCATTAGTGAAAATAATCTCCTCTCCTCATATTTTTTTGTGTGTCCAAGAAAGGTAATTTCAGCTCCACGACAGACAGGCGGACAGCGCTGGACTCGTCCATTAAATAGACGCAGTCACCCATTGCGTTTTTCATTATAAGAAGTGATACCTAAAATTATATATTCTTCGCAAACCTTTGACACTGCTGATTGAGGAATGCTGAATTCTTTTTTAATTTTTGAAATGTCTCAAGCGTCTAGCTCCAACCAGCATTCCACTTTCAAAGCTCGTTGATACACGTCGTAAGATCATAATATAGTCAGTCATATAAGAATTTCAAGAAATTGTGCTTTCCTTATGAGGGAAATTCCGAGAGTACGTTTTGTCATTTTTTTTTCATAGGGTAAATTTATTGCATAACAATAACCCATGTCATCATGAGCTTTATATATTGCATTATTTTTCGACATAGTAGCAATTTACATTGAGATATTTGTTGTAGTAGGCAATCAGTGTGAAGAAATCACTTTGCTAAAACTCAGTGCCCTGCGTTACAAGAAATTGTCGCTCAACCCGCTACACGTCAGATTCTTTTTGGATGGTTCTAAACATGACTAATACTCAGTGTGGACACCACGGTTGACGACGTTATGCTCCTATCCTCTAACACCGTGTTCTGTACTCTACCAGTGTTGTTTTCATTAGTGAGTATTGAGGAAAGTCTATTTCGACCTTCATCGTCCACTATTTACCTTCCAACACTAGCGCACAACAATTTGACGAGACATGGCCTTTTTAATATATACGGTCTGTAGATGTTCATGGGTGCCCATTCATACTAGCTAACATCACACACATCAATTGCCGACCACTTTGTCAGTGACGTCTAGGCCATGTTGTTCTGCTGCTACTCTGTTTCCTTCGTCGTTCTGCGCATGCGTCATTCCTCCTCCACTGACGCTACTTTCGCCGTTGAACCAGCAATGGGTGTTGATTATTATGAGAGTAGTTTGTCTGATCTGGTATACCACGTGCTCTTTTAAGAAAATGACGAAACTTACTTTCGTAGTATCACTTAATATTAAGCTAGCTCATGTTTAAACTTTTAAATTGACAATTTATATGGATGAAGCCATAAGAATTACAGAATTTGTGTTTTTGCTATTATATTGATGAGCACTGTTTATTCACACAAAGTTACTTATATAATTGATTTCATTCCTCATATCCATCTAAGAAACTGTGTTCCATAGAATTTTGACTTCATATACTTAAATCTACATCTACATACATAATCTGAAACGCTATTAATATAGAGCATTATCGGGTTATTTTAAAAACAATTATTGATATCTGAATAGAATTATCATATTATTTTTCAAAACATTATGAGAGTAGTAGTCTT
>BMAW01089977.1:0-33789 GCA_019974015.1 Nephila pilipes | reverse complement strand
ATATTACATGATTACGGTATATGTAAGATGTTAATTAATTTACCTTAAATGCTCTTTATTGTTTATGGTTTTATTGGCTTACGAATATTTAGGCGGATAGATTTGTGGGGTTTGTTGCCCTAGGAGAATATCTCAGAGGGTTTAAATGAGTAATAGACCATCCCAGCAAAAATAATATGTGTACAACAAATTTAAAAGAAAATAAAGTTTACAAAATGAGCTGATTAGCTTTCGACCGAAATAAATTGAGAAGCGGAAGGGGAAACAGAAATTGAAACTACTTCTTACATAAAATTAGAAGCAGAGCGTGACCGGACACTTGATCGTACAAGGATTGCGAGTCGCCACGGTACACTCCCTCCGGACCGAAGATAAGGTATGATTTAATTGACGGTGAATGGACATAAAAAAAAATCTCTTCATTAGCGTCGCATTCAATTTGAGTTTCGCCTTCCTTCCAAAGAGCGACTTGGTAACGGGTGAGGACGTCTGAATCGTGTTGAATCCTTCTTAGAAGGGGAGGAAACATCTCTAAGTGAGCCACTGAACAGGAATGCAGGTGAAGCCGGTTGATAGATATCCGCTCTGGTTCTGTCTTTAATCAGTAGTTTATACCGCGTTTCTCCATAACGGGACCATCGAAAAGGAGTAATAAAGGTCTCCTCAACGCATTTTAACGCACAAAGACGTGGTTGCAAGCCTTGAGGTCCTAGAGCACAAAATATTTATGTTGCGAATGGTGAACATGAGGACTGGTTCTAATTTTCTTATAAAATTCTTGCAAAAAATGTCAGAAATTTATAATGTTCCTTCATTCCTTCTTTCCACGAGTGGTAGAAAAATTTCACCGAAATATTGGAGATTAATGCCATACCCTAATTCAGATGTTTCTCTTAAGGAGATACGTAAACCCAGTGCAAAAGTAAAGGCTCCGCCCAGTTTTCCATTAACCCACTCTTAGGTCCTGCTTTTAGTTGTCTACGGAAACCCCAACCATTACACTGACTTGCAAAGGTCCTGCTTTTAGTTGTCTACGGAAACCCCAACCATTACACTGACTTGCAAAGGTCCTGCTTTCCCTTGTATTTCAAAAGATGGTTAGTGAAAAAAAAAGGTTCAATTTGCGCATTTCACCCTTGAACTGCTGTAATGACATTCTAAACTGCAAACCTGGAAATTCAGTCGGTTATAAATGTTACCATAACTGAAACTGGCGCTCCATCCACAAGAAGAAACACTTAAAATCACTGAGTGAACTTATCGATCTTGGCCGAACTGTAACTTTTTATTTCATGTAGGTAATGGACGTAAAATATCAAGATGCACATGGAAAATCGCTCATTGAGTAATTTCAACGTTCCTTGGGGAGCTTTAGCATAGCTCTTAACTTTGCTTCATCAACATCGTATACAGACTTTACACTATTTGAGATAGTCATTTTTCATCGTGCCACGTATGAGTTTCGCAGATACAGTTAACATTGCAGGTTTAAATCTAAGATGATGTTCAAGACCGTATAATTGATTGAATACTAATTTTATAATAACGACTTAGGAATTATTCAAGCATGATTCCAGTTCAAATATCGTGCAGTAGATACACACCTGATTGTACAGAAACATGTTTGAATGCAAAACTATAAATGTGCTTTAGTTTCTCAAGTGGCCGCGGTAGCCAAGTGCTTATGATTTCGGACTCGTGGCCGACGGATTTCGTTGATTCGCAGGTTCGAACCTGGGTCACTGAAGACCCGCTGTCTATCCAGGGTTGATTCTCGTTACATCTGTTGGGGCCCAATCTCCTCCTGTGGCGTGGTGTGGAAGTTAGTAGAGGGGTGCCAGCTCAGATGTTGTCCTCCTCACTCGACAGAGGTTCAAAATTACGAAGTCTGCCTCCAATATCCCTTGTGTTACTTCCAGTGGGACGTTAATAAAAGCAAATCAACTTAGTTTCTCAAGCTCCTCATTTTCTTTGCGCCACTGTCAGTGCCACGTAATCGGAAAGGTTTGGTATCTCATTTGTACGTGAAAAAGCATCAGCAACAGCTTTATGTGTACCAGATAGGTTAAAAGAAATTTCGAATCTTGATTTTCAGAGCACTTATTTTAAAAAGACCCATGCAAGAAGCGGATGTCGCTAAAACCTCTCCAGCAACTGCCGAGGGCTTTTTTGAATTACTGTACATGTCACTCGATTTAAAAAATGCTGAGCAGTCGTTCAGTCGTTTCAGCTGAGCAGCGATTTAAAATTGGTGTTCGACAGTTTTTGAATTGCTTTTCGTATCTTATACCGTATCTAAGAATTTTCACGTATCATAGAATCAAAAGCTCAATCGTCTTATTATGAAAATGCGATTCTATGAATATCTTGCTTGCAAAGTTGTGATATCTTTTGGTAGTTGGAAGGAAATTTTATTGACATCACACCCAAAGCAACACTGGGGCAATTGGCGATGGTTCTTGTCATTTTGAACCTCGGTCAAGTGACGAGAATTTTACCTAAGCTGTTCCCCTCCAAACTTCTACAACACGCCAACAGGATTTTTGGTGATTTGATATTATTATTGTTTTTTTAAAAAAAGTGCAGCTAGGATTTAGTAGCAATCGGACAAAATTAACGGATTTTTATTTAGTATAGTTAACTCATCCAAAGTTCGACATATGGTTATTTTATCTGCTATAAAGGTAGAATTACTCGTAATGTGATTTCGCTCTCTATAAGAAAAGTTGTAAAACCTGCTATAGGTGCTGTATATATGGATAATATGTTGAAGTATCCGTAGCTATTATATATTAAAATCTTGAAAGTTAAGTTTGACTATTTTACCAAACAACCCACTTATAATAGAATTTGGTAATTTTTATTTTAAATTCCGAACACATCTGTATAAATGTAACATGGACGTTCTATGAAAGGCATAAATCTGGAGAATAACACAATTTGTACCGCATTAATGTTTTAAGTGTGAAAACTATTCACAATGTTGTTTTTGTTCCGTTCCCGGAATTTCAGATTTGTTATTTTAGACCTATTGAGGTGCACAGTAGAATTTGATATTTGAGATATAAAAAGGTTATTGCCAATCGTCGCATTTTATCTAACAGGAGGTGTCCACTGTGGAAGGTTCAACTTAATTATGAGAACTTTCGTATTATATTTATGTTTTCATGCTGTTTTTCCTTACATTCATTTATCATATGAGAATTATAGTGAAAATACAACACAGCAGGATAATGTAATTAAATCTTCAGCTCTCGGATCATAATGCAAGTGTTCCTTTACTTTAAAGGCATAATTTTTTTTTCAAAGCTTTGTCTTTAAATGACTCGATTTAGGAATATTTGGACTCCGTTTGAAGTTCACAAATATTTATTAAATGATTTCCAAAGGAATAGGAATCCGTCCAACATAATATTAGGAAATTTGTTTCTTTTTGTAAGTTCTTTCTGCTATTGTGTAATTTTGTCTGGGGGTCTTAGGTAAGTTTCTTATAGTCCCCCCCCCATTTTGTGGCTCTTTCCACAGAATATTGCATTTGTTATGAATAATAACGAGGGACTACTGTGAATAATAAATAAAAAATGTCATCATATATTGAGCACTCAACTTCTGTTTCTAATGTTTCAAATAATTCGCATGTGTAGATTGTAAATAACAGAGAAAACACATCCCTGAGATTACCCCGTCAGAACTACCTTCCTCGTTAAAATATAATCTCTCCAAAGGATTCGAAATGATCTGAGTGATAGAAAATTATATTTCCAAAGTACTACTTTCTTATGATACATGAAGACATTTATAAATAATGGCATCTAAATACAGTGAATCTTGAGCACTTTTGATGTTAAAACTAAGTCCAACGATAAAAAAAAAAGCTTTTTGTTGTTTCGCATCAACATTAGATTTATGTATAATATATGTAACTATTCTACAATCTTTAAATAGAACAAATATATACTGATATGAAGGAAGGTTTTATTCTATCGTCAAAAAGTAAGAGATGCTCTCGGATAAAATTCTTTCGAAGGTTTTAGAAGAAACCGACAAAAAGCTATTAGTCAGTATGGGTCTTCTTTTATTAGAAAGTATATTTAATTATTTTATTTAGATATTACATTTTCTATCATATTCCTTTTGAAAAGCGAATAATGAAAGTGTATAAAATAAAGACGGATGAATCAAACAATAATTAATCTTCTTTTCCACACCGAACTTCCAAAAGGTACACTTTACTCTTCCTCAATAGATTCATAGTCTCTAACGAATTTTTTAGGGTTACAAGGGAGTTCTTGTTTGTTTCCTACTAAATTGAGAGGATTAAATTTAAAAGAAGCAAATTTTACAATCCCATCCAACTGCCCAAAATTTAAATTTGGATTTGATATTCCATCGGTTAAATAACGATTATCCAAATAACAGCTTATTTTTTAACACTTATTTTTATGCAGTTATTTTTTAACAACACTAGTTATTATTCTAAGGCCATTTTAAAAGTAGGGTGCCTTTTGAATTGTTGACCAAAATGCTACTTTTAGAAAAATTTTATATTAAAATTCAATTTCGTCATCATACATATATTAAAGGAAAAACTAGCGGTTTTGATAAAAACTTTTTCTCTCCTCTTCCCCTCAGTCAGTTTGTTCGGTGACGATTGGTCAGTAAAATGGGGTTTTTTTTGTCATGGGAATCCCTGAGCATTAGATAAAAACTTATAAAAAATATTTTTTTAATGAAGCAGGTTTCCACGAAAGTTTTGAGGCATTACTCAGCACTAATATTATGAGCATAATTTTTCCTTATATAGTCCTGAAGACAACATCACAGATAAAATGTCAAAAAGATTTATAAACATTTGAAAAAATTATTTATATCTGCATGGATGACATTTTCTCTCAACATTTTTGCGGTAGTATAACCATTTACTATAGGTTATGATGCAATAATTGTTATGATTAAATTTTAGGTTATAACGCAAAGTAGAGTAACAAAAACATCTGTTCTAATTAAAACTTTACTAATGTAATTGTAATGGGTGTATATATATATATATATATATATATACATACAGTCGAACCTCTATATAACGAACCTCTATATTGAGAAATTTTTTAAATAGCGAACTTTTTCCTGAAACCAAGAATATTTCACGATTTTCTTCGTAAAATAACCTCTCTATAGCGAAGTGTATTTTCTATATAAAAAATTTTTTTCTCTTGTGATTCAATTTTTTTCTTCCTATTTTTGAAATATTTCTGGACATTTCAAATTATTCTCTCTTTTAACATGTTTTATAATGGTCATAAATTTTGAACTGATTTTTAATGGGTGCCTAATTCGCCGAGAGCAATATAATTCTGGGCGTTTCATCCGAGAAGTGCAACCCTTAACCCCCGTTGTCCAGTTCACTAGAAACATCTTCAATATCCCCTTACACCCTCAGTGGAATTGCGTCGTGTCCCCGTGTCCTTGAACTAGTGTCCCGGTCATTTATAGCGTTAATCAGTCTTACGGGTAACTACGTTTCTTGTAGCTCGAAAATGTCAAAACGTGTTTCAGCACCAAACAAAAATTTTTTAATTCTTCAGGAAGTGGATAAAGGCATCAAGAAAAGAATGTTGCTTTAAAATTTTATATTCCTCCAAACAGCTTATCAACAATTATTATAAAAAATATGAGATAAACTTCAAAATTATGATTCAATGAATTCTTGTTCAAAGCGTTTAAGAACATGTGTCTATGAAGATGTCGACGAGGCAGTTTTGAAGTGGATACACACAATGCGAGATAAAAAAAAGTTCCGATCTCTGGACCTTTCGTAATAGAGAAAGCTCTTTAATTTGAGAAAGCATTGGGATACGACCAATTTCTAAGTAGCAATGGATGGCTGGAAAAATTTTGAAAAAAATTGTAGCAAAAGTACAATCTGGGGAAAGTAAAGATGTTGATGATAATGATTATAAAAATTGGATAATAGATACACTGACTAAAATTTTAAAAGAATCTAAGCTAGAAAACATCTTTAATGCAGATGAAACTGCTTTGTTTTTTCAATGTTTACCTCTAAAAATATTAACATTTAAAAACGAAAGATGCTTTGGAGGAAAATATAGTAAAGCAAGAATAACTGTTATGTTAGGAGCAAAAATAAGACTGGAAATCAGAAATTAAAACCACTTGTTATAGGAAGAAGCAAAATTCCAAGATGTTTCATAGGCAGAAAATCTTTGAAAGATGATTATGACTTTAACAAAAAATCTTGGATAAAGTCAGAAATTTGTGAAAATTGGATTCAAAAGTTGGACAAACATATGGTTAAAGAATGTCGCAAAATTGCTTTTCTTTTAGATAATTCTTCTGCCCATCCGAAGGAAATCAACCCAAAATTGAAAAAAATGTTACGGTTTCGTACTTGCCACTAAATAACACAACATCAAAACTGCAGCTAATGGATCAAGGGGTGATAAATAAAAATTTAAAATACACTATTGCAAGAGGTTATTGCGAAAAGTTATCACTGCTCTTGAAAACAATCAATTAATGCCAAATATCAATTTACTAGAAAGTATTTCAGAGATTTCGAAATCGTGGACTATGATGTTACAGATCGTGGACTATGATGTCCGGTGCATTGCAAAGATGTGAAGTGTATTATGAAACAAAGCATTTTTTCTAACAAAAAACTCAAACAAAATTAACATACTTTATAAGTAATTAAATTTTAAGACATATGTGGTAAGGTATGATTAGAATTTCATATTTTAAAATAATGTATGTGTTTAAAATTACTTGTGTATTTAAAATTAAAAAATATTCTTTAAATTCGTAAGTTTTAATATAAAATTATTTTCTTAGTGTTGAAAATAAAGTGTATTCCTCGATATTCTTTTTTCTTGCTATCCCTAGAGTTTTTCTTGGTTTTTTTTTTGATGGGTAAGATATATAGCAAATAAATAGATATTATATTACAAAAAGGTATAAGTATTTACTTTTCTTCAATAAATAGAGTTTATGAATTTAAAATTTGTTTCATATGGTTTTTGAAGTATATTGAAATGTGAACCTCTATATAACGAATTTTCTATATAACGAACTTTTTTTCGGGATTTAGCGACTTCGATATATAGAGGTCCGACTGTATATATAATTATTTTTAACTGTTAAATGTGATTTGCAACACTTATTAATAATTTAAAAAATTATATATATATATATATATATATATATATTGGCTTTTCTCAAACTATGATAAGTGGTCAGTTCTACACATTGTTGAAAAGCGAATGCCACTTCGACAAGCGCATTTTAATCTTTTAAAAGCCTAGATTTCACTTTTATGGGCAAAGAAATTACAAACATATTGATTTATGACAAAGGCTATACATTTGTGTATCTTAACTGAGCAGTACATTTCATGGTTTCTCATAACATTCACAAAACTTTATTATCTTCTTTATTAACACTTCAATTAAACTTTATAAATTGATATATTTTTGAAATTACTAAATATTTATTATTTTAAAAATATTTTTAAAAAAAACGCTGTAAATTCTTTTTCCAGAAAGCTTAAAACTATTTCGTTATGCATACATAATACTGATAGAATACATACTATTCAGAATTACGTACTTTCCAAGCGTTCTAAACAGATCATATTACAGAAATAAATATACCGTCAGCTACCAGCTGCGAAATATTATTAGTTCCATTTGAACTTCTATCACATCATCACGAAAATGTCATCAATTTTACTCATAAGGTCATAAAAAAAGTATTATTATTTCCTATTATTCAATTTAATGAAATTTGAAGGAAATATTGATGATAATCGAAAGACGCAATTCGTGATTGGTTGATTATTAGCGTCGCTCTCAGAGACAACACGAAGGTCGTTAGTTTATACAACTCATTAAAATATCTTATAAAAAAGATAAAGGAGAAGACTTAGATTATTTATGGTTTGGTTGATTTCATTAACGTTGCACTAGAAGCAAAACCATAATATTTGGTGAATGACATTAGTAACTTTGAACCTCGGTAGAGTGACGAGGACGAAACTTGAGCTGGCACATCCTCTCTTAATTTCCACACCACGCCACGGAATGACTGTGGACCTCTGCAGATTTTGTGTGCATCAGTCCCAGCTAGTCGGCGGGTATTTAGTAGCATAAAGGCTCGAACACAGGACTCGACGAAGAAAGCCGGCCACGTGTCCTTGACCATTACCACTAGGCTACCGAGTTTAGTTTAGTTCTTTTTAACGTCGCACAAAAAGCTACACGAGGGCTATTGGCGATGGACCTCGTAATTTTGAAGCACGGTCAAGTGACGAGGACGACACCTCAACTGGCACCCCCCTCTCCTAACATCCACACCACGCCAACGGGATGACTTTGGTCCCGAACAGATTTAACGTGTATCAGCCCTGGCTACATGGCGGGTCTTTGGCGGCCAATGATCGAACGCACGACTGAACGAAAACCGCCGGCTGCTAGTCCATAACCTTGAGCACTAGGCTACCGCGGCCTCTTCGCTTAATGAAATCAAAATGCTTAACAAACTAGATTGAAAATAAGCTTATTTAAGGATTTTTAGGGTTTATTGATATTTTAAAGCTCCACGGATTTTTTTCCTGAATGGAAGAAATTCATTAACACGCTTTTTTCGCGAAAAAAAGATATTTTTTTTATTAACGATCTTATTTAAAACTATTGTGATAAGTCAGTGTTATCCATTTAAACTGCGTTTTATACTCCAGGTAAAAGAAATCACCGTTGTATTTTGATTGATTATTTTCCTAACCAAACACCAAGAAGCATTACGAAGCCTTCTGAAGATGGACCGCATCATTTTAATATTCAATCACACAGCGAGGACAAAACCTGTGTTGACACCCTCTCTCTAATCTTCCACACCACGCCAATGGAATGACATATTGACATTAAGTGTTATTGAACCAGAAATGTGTTAAGACGTGAGAAAAAACGGAAAGCGCTGCGTTAAAATTAGTCAAAACACTGTGCGATGGGAATATCCGGATATTGTTGAAATTTTTATTTTGGAGAAAAACTCTGACACCTGCGGAAATGTCCGGTCAAACTCGCTCATAAGTCATTAAGGATAACTCAATGCACTCCACTGCATATATAATATGCTTCGGCATATTATACATGCAATGGATGCGGTGACTTGTTGAGGGCAAAGGAAGGGATATGTATAGCGAATCATTTTAAGGTTTCGCAAGATCTGTTCTATAATCGTGAGGTACACACCAGAAATTAAACGCTCTTAACGTCTCGTCAGGAACTTAAGGGCATTTATTACTTCTGAAATTGTGACCGCTGTAGCCTAGTGGTTCTGGTGGCGGACTCGCGGTCGACGATTTTCGTCGAGTTTTGGGTTCGTGTCTTGATGCCTATAAAGACAAACCGTGTAGACGGGGCTGATTGCTCGTTATATCTGTTTAGGTTTAAAGTCTTCCTACAGTGTGGCGTGGAAGTTAGGAGAGGTAAGTACCATTTCATGTGTCGTCCCTTCACCGAGGATCAGAATTACGAGATTCATCGCTAAAAGCCCTCGTGTGACGTTAAAAAAAACCAACCATTTAATCATTTTGATATGACTGAAACTTATAATTGCCGACATTGCATTGTATTTTATTCGCAAGAAATTCGAAAAGGAAGAAAGTGATATTTATGAATTGCTTCTTCAGGAAGGAAGTAAATATTGAGAAATCGTGAGTAACTGTTTCCACGTTAAAAATGGATGACAATTGATTATCTGGTTCAATATGACTATCGGTTAAGTAATCGTGCGATTGCTGAGACGAGTCCATACGGCAAATTTAAATAAAAATTTGATAAGCAAAAATTGCATGCTAAAATGTTGAATAAAATTCTCACGTTTGAACAACAGGAAATTCGCAAACGTTTTTGCACTATCACTTTAAATGCCCTTGATAATAATCCAAACTTATTGGAAAGGATAATTTTGTGAGATAAATCATGGTTTTTTTTTTTTTTTGTTTTTTTCAATTTATGATCCCGAAACGAAGCACTAGTCCATACACTGAAAGAGCCCATCTTCATCGAGAGACAAAAAAGTTCGAATGAGCAAATCTAAATTTCAAGCAACGATGATTGTTTTGTTCGATATTCATGGGATTGTGCACCTTCATTGAGTTTCTGAAGGTCAAACTATTGATTAATTTTACTACCTTCACGTACTTACTGAGATCCGTGCAAGAAAAAGGAAAACCCCGATTTATTGCAGGACAAGTAATTCCGCATTGTCAGAGGTTTCCAGCCATGTTCAGCATACCAGAGTTAAGCGATCCACTTCATTTTCCGGATCTTGCGCCATGAGACTTCTATCTGATTCCTAAGGTGAAATCTGTATTAAAAGTAACAAGTTTTGTGTCCGTTGATGCTGTTGAAGAGAAAGTGGTTCGCGTCCTGAAGGAGCTGAGAAGAGAACAATTCCTACATTGTTTCGAACAATGGAATATTCGTATTCAGCTTTGGAATATTCGTTAACTGTTTGGCTATGGGACAACTATGTGAAAACTTTTCGAACCAATTTCGGATAAATTTCCCCGTTTATTAACCGCAAGGGATGTTAATTGTTCGAGGCATGTTAATAGCAGTTGGAATGGGATATCAACAAGCTTGAAGATTTAAGAAATGAATGGAATAGTTGGCGTTTGGATTGATTGGTGTGATAAACGTCGACCTAGAAGCAGCACAAAGGCAATTGGTGACAGAGCTCTTAATTTTTCATACCATGCATTATTTTAACATGTTGCAGATCCACATGTTTTTTGACGCTAACCCGAGGATTTATGGGCCTATATCAGTTATAACATCAATAATTAATTAAAATTAGTTTCATTTGAGCTAAATATTGCTTCGCTCATGAAAAACGCTTAACAATGCCTCATCTAAATTTCATGGATTTGGTGGTATCTGCTAGAATGTCTAAATATTTGAAGAAAAAAAAATGTTTAAAAATCATTAAATTGCTAATTGCTATTGTTAAAATTGATAAGCCTGAATTCGGTACCATTATTCAAGATTTCTCTAATTTTTTCAATCCTTAACTCTGTTTATATTACCAGTAAAATGATAAGCTAGAGTTCTTCATTAATAAACTCTTTTTGACTTTTACACATGCATTTATTATAGATAAAAATAAGACGACCACCCATATTTTTTAAAGATAATATTTTTAATAGGAAGTAACTTTTTATATTAATTTAGAATACATTAGAATACGCTAATGAAAATTGATTTTAACTTAAAATTATATATGTGTGTGTGTGTGTGCGTGCGTATGTGTGTGTGCGTATGTGTGTATGCGTATGTGTGTGTGCGTATCAGGTCCGTGGTAGCCTAGTGTTCAAGGTTTCGGATTCATGGCCGGCGGTTTTCGTTCAGTTGCGGGTTCGATCCTTGGCCACCAAAAACCCTCTGTGTAGCCGGGGCTGATGCACGTTAAATCTGTTCGGGGCCCAAAGTCCTCCCGCTGGCGTGGTCTGGATGTTAGGAGAGGGGGTTGCTAGCTCAGGTGTCGTCCTCGTTACTTGACTGTTGTTCAAAATTACGAGGTCCGTAGCCAATAGCCCTGGTGTTGCTTCTAGTGTGACATTAATAAACACTAAACTGAACTAAAAAGTGTGTGTGTAAAATAACTGATAAATCAAAAGGTATTTTTTGCATTCTTGCTTTCAAATAGACTGTAAAAATTGTGGTAATTTTAGCTCTTTTACAAGCTCTGAAAGACACTGGAAATAAAAACAACAGATCTATTTTGGCAATGAGATGAACTGGAAAGGGTTTCGAGGACCTAAAAGCATGATGTGCAGTGA
This sequence comes from Nephila pilipes, assembly GCA_019974015.1. Taxonomy (NCBI): domain Eukaryota; kingdom Metazoa; phylum Arthropoda; class Arachnida; order Araneae; family Nephilidae; genus Nephila; species Nephila pilipes. Next base: position 21,926 of record BMAW01089977.1, on the reverse strand, counting down.
GGATTCTTCATATTTCTGTTGAGCAAAAATCGAATATAATACAATAAAAATAACAAACTTCTACATTTTACAAAAGAAGTTATAGAAGAACAGAGGTGGAAGAAAATTCTTCGTTTCTTGATAACATCCAAACTATCACGGTGATGGAACTTGAAAGACGAGAGATCAGTCATCATTAATTGGTGTCTGCACAGAGATAGGTGAAGAAATAGGAAAAGTATTAGATTGGCAGGTGCTGTCATCTTTTTGTAAAGAATGTCACGTTTTTAAATACGTTATATTTGGTCTCAAGTATAAGAAACGGCTGAGAGACCATAGGATTTCGTGCGAGAAAATTTATGTTGGTTCTGAGGTAAGATGGAGGTATGAATGGTTGAGAATTTTTAATAGTTCCGAATAGCTTCACAACCTAAAATATTTCAAACATAAATAAGACTGGTGATGTTAAGATATTCAGTATCCTTATTTAAAGCAGACTATACGGGGAGGACCACTTTATTCGATAAGTTAAATGCGTAGACCATGTTCGAAAGCGGGTGGGCACAAAACTTAGAAATGGAATTTAGTACATGAGAAAAAGAATTTATCTGACAGTAAAACTCTCGGTGGTAAGTGCCGACTGACAGATGGTATTCGAGGCAACTCTACAAGCGTGAAATATATAAGAAAAGCTATTTGGTCAGTTTGGGGATATTCAAGTAATATAGATGATGAACCTATGCATTGGTTTTGTCTTACATATTCAGGTGGGAAGACGCAGAGATCTGAATTCACTAATATGAAAATTGTGCCTGAAGAAAATTGGTTCTGGTCTTCAATATTGCATCAAATCTGTTCACTAGTATTTTTAATAATTATTGATAAATACTTATTTCTTTGGAAAAAAAAGTTTGGCTTAAAAATGGAAGAGAATATTTACTTACCATTGGCGGAATGTAACAAACTCAGAATTCATAATTAAAGAAAATGTTGTTTGGCATTTTCTTTTCAGACGCGCTAGACAAAAAAAATGCAAACAGCTAAAGAAATAGAATTGTTGACACAAAGGGATGATAAATTATACGAGCCTGAAGCCTTTTAATACGTAAGATGTAAAATTTAATTTTATAATTAAATGTTAAACTTAAATGCATTTTTCTCAGTTTGAGAATATTTCACTTACGCTCAAAATGTTTCCCAAACACTATTATAGTTAGAAACTTAAAATTTCGTAAGTATAATAAGTATAAGCAATCTTGAAAACTGGGCCTAATTTTACTGTCATATATTTATTCACTATTTGAAAAAGTAATAAATATAATTTTTTTTTGAAATTTTTAAAATATTGAAATATTTTTTCTTATATATTAATAAGCTTTATTTAATTTTTAAGAGGTTCGCATATTAAAGAAAGTACATTTGACTTAAAAATCAACTTACTGCAATTAATTAGAACTACTTTTGCTTAAAATATTTTGTTCGCAGTGAAACCTACTCAATCTTGCTAGGAAATTTTTTTTTATTATTTTTGTGGCCATCTAAAGTGAAAAATGAAGACCTTATTTAAATATTTAAATGTTTTAGAAAAACCTTTTTCTTATATGAGATATATGTAGAAATATCAAGTACTTAATCTTAATGCCTCAAAATATGTGTTTGTTTTGGCTATGACCTATTAATTTGACAGTAACCGTTGTTCTTATGTCAATTTATTTTTTAAAATTTTTAAAATTTAAAAAAAATGAAAACTAGGGACTGATTGTGGTTAATACGATTAATGTTGTAATAGTTCGAATTTTGATTCCACGATTTTAGCCATAGAAACTGCACAGATTTGTACCTATTCATTGTCTTGAAGTGAGATAATCTTTTTCGATCTCAAATGAAGACGTTTTTTCCTTCATGATTTCTTCTTTCTACCAGTGCAAAAACGACTCATAGTGCTCTCCAGTTACTGTTTTTCTTTTTTCCAAGTAATCGGTGTAGATTATTCCCGTGCATCAAGAAAAACCGTGACCATCCCCTTACCAGTTGATTTCACTACTTTGCCGTGTTTGGAGCTAGTTCGCCCTCCCTCATTTGACTGTTCTTTTGTTTTTGGAGTGCAATAGTATATCTACGTTTCAGCCACTGTTATGTATCGACGCAGAAACTCGCCAAATTGCCGCAGAGTCGACCATGCAATTGCATTTATTTTTGGTTTGGAGCAAACGGGGCATCCATCTTGTTGATAGTTTTTTCACATTTTCGTGCAAAGCTTAGAACATTGTATCTTGAGAAATGCTAGTAGCCTCAACTATTTCGTGTACTTTGATTCGTCGATCACTCAAAACTATGCCCAAAGTCCTCCCGTTGGTATGATGTGGAAGTTAGGAGAGGGGGATGTCAGCTCAGGTGTCGTCCTCGTCACTTGACTATGCTTCAAAATTACGAGTTCCATCGCCAATAGCCCTCGTGTTGCTTCTAGTGCGACGTTAACATAAATTAAACTAAAATACTCGAAACTATATTTTGGATTTTGTCAATCATTCCGATCGTAGTCAATTCCACTGGAAGTCCCGAGTGATGGTCATCTTTCATTTACCCATTGTAATATATTTCTAAATAAACGCAAATTAACGTCGTACTTAGAAACGACACGAGAAACTTTTGACGTTACTTTGAGCGTTACTTGATACAACTCTCCAAACTTCTCTACCTTCCAAACGCTAAGACATTGAGCGAGGAGTTTAAGGTTCGATACAGTTTGGTTCTTTAATGTCATTAGGACTTACGACTCGTCAGAAACAACTCCGGTTATGAGCTGGAGTCCTTGACCATTCGGCTACATGGGGGTGAGAGCTCCTTTCAGATTCCGAAAGGATATCTCCTACACTTATAAAATTTGAGGTCATATATTTCCATTCCAGCGTGTCGTTCAGTCAAGCCAACCAATGAATTAAGTCATTGTTACATGAAGCAAAATTTTAATTTTCTTATATATATTAAAAATATTTAAAAATTTGTTCCATGAAATGTTTTGCAAAGAACAAATTTACTTATCAACAGTGTTAAATGTTTTTAAGAGTTGTTAAGCTATACAATTCAATTCACAGAAAAATCACAAACTATAAAGTATCAAAGGAGATATTCTTTTCAGATATTCAAAAAGAAAAGAAAGAAAGAAAAAATAAGAAAATCCAAACACATTGCAAAAGTAGAATATTCACAAATTGTTATATTGTATCTATGTATGCGATTTTCTTTCAATCAATACACAAAATGTAGCGAGAGCGAAATTTTTTCCACACTCATTTAATTCCCAGCATCTTAGAAATCGGTAAAAGAAAGACAAACATTTGTTTCTGATGTAAAAGGGTTGAAGCGAACAAAATTTAAAGAATCACGGAACACGATTTCAAACGAAATGGGAAAGGCAATTGATGTTTCCAGCTATTGCATTACTTCTATTGTCTTCGAAGTTATTTGAAATGAAGAAACCAGAATTTAAATATATTCAGTGATATGAAATTAATTGCAAATAAAAAGAATTGTAAATGAAAGATTGGCTCTCAGGAATACTTTTCAATCTGAAAAATATATAATTGCATTCCTTTTCGACTTGTTTTCATTATTTTTTTTTACTGGAAGCAATAAGTGCTTTAAATCAGATTAGTTTGATTTTGAGAAGCAAATAAAAATATCAACAGAGAAAATAAATTAAAATGCTCTTGAAAGATAATTCGAAAATGAATCAGATTGCTGTTGTGTGCGGTTAATGCAGACTAGATAAACCATTTCTGACTCATAAATTCGATCGTTTTTGTTTTTTTTTTTTGAGATTTAAATTGTTCCATTAGATCGATATGAAGTTAATTAGAAACCTTCACATTTGAAATAAATTACTTTTAATTGATGCGGTTTTTAATAATAAATAAAAAAAAGAATGTAAATCTCGACTTACTCGTAAATAATGTAAAGGGAATTGCGACGAAAGTGTAGTATTTTTTTCTTAAACTCTGAGATTTAAAAAAAACGCTAATTCGTGGGTTCGAGCCTCCATGCCACTAAGGACCCGCCAAGTAGCCAGAACTGGTGAACGTCAAAATTTGTCGGGGCCCCAAATTCTTCCCATTGGCGTGATCTGGATGTTTGGAAACGGGGTGCCAGATGGGGTGTCGCTACTCAACCGAGGTTCAAAATTACGAGGTCCGTCGCCAATAGCACTGGTGTTGCTTCTAGCGTGACATTGATAAAACCAAACCAAAACTTAAGAAACGCGAAATATTGAAAACGTGTATTTCATAGGATGTGTCAATAGCCACGGAAGACGAGTAGTCACGCACTCGTGGCCGGGGTTGTTTCCGTGGAGGCGCGAGGTCAAATTTGATGCTACTGAAGAACCATAAAAAAAAGAAAAAAGCTGAGAAACGTTAAATCTGGACGAAGTCCCAAGACCTCCTGAGGCATGGTGTGGAAATTCGGAGAGGTAGGTGCCATCTCAAGTGTCTTCCCCGTCACTTGACCGAGGCTCAAAATTGCGAGTTCCGCCCCCCCCCCTCTCCTTCTGAACGTATAAAATTCGCATTACAAATACCCGGTTCCAACTCACTTTGAAGTGTTTTAAAGTGAGTATCACGTTTCAATGTCAAAAAATAACTTTTATGTTAAAATTTTTCGAAATTTTGTCATCGTAACTTTATTTTTATCTGTTGGGCCTGGACTATTGTCTTCCATATCATTATTGAGCGCATACTTTATATTATTTGCATCAAATATTATTTCATTCCTTTGAGTGTAACGGGGAATAGAGAGTCATGTATCAACAAAGTAACTTTTTATGCAATCACCCTGTATCCACGTACATTCAAAACAAAATCATACAAAATAAAAATTTAATGTTATTAAATAAATGGTTTCTAAATAAATTCATAAGAAGTTAATACAAATTATACAAAAATTGCTTGGCTTTTCTTATTTGTAGAACAACAGATCGAAACGCACAATAGTTGAACTAATATAATTTTATAGACTTTGAGAATGATGAAATTTCGTAAGCCATCAAGCAAAATGAGTCAGAAAAATTAGACCATTAAATACCTTTTTTGGTTTTGTATTGTGTATCACAAATTGCATAATGCGGTTGTTATAAATAATTCAGATGGACAGTAAAACTAAAACGCAACACATAGCAATTCAATCAGTCGATGTAAATTATTGCAACTGTTATAAGTATATATGTTATAAAATTAAGTGTACACTTTTCAATAGGAATGATAAATTACTTCTTAAATATAAGAAATTTTTCCAAAAAATATATAAAGGAAATTAATGAAATTATTTGCATTCCCTGACTCAATGAAACGAATTGCTGTCACACAATTAAGCATATTCTTTGTGGAAAATGACCACAAACCTATAAAACACTTACCACTATTTCACTAAAAGGTTTTTTTTCCCGTTTAAAAGGGGGTCACTTCACGCGGCCTTTTCCCTATCTCCGTAATGTTAAAAATGACCAATTTTAAGGAACATTTTTAAAAAATTGGCTGGTTGTAGACTTACCAATTTTTTTGTCTTCATTTATTGAATAGTTATTATTATTTTAAAGAGAGCCTTTTTTAAAATTTTGATTAGTTTGTTTTTAAAAAATTATTATGTGTTTTAACATGTGAAAAGTTAAAAAACAAAGCAAATTTGTGTACATTTAAACCTCTGAAAATTTTTTTAAAACTTTTTTTGACAAAACTCTCGTTAAAATATTCCTTTATGTACTAGTAATACAGGCACCAAATTTCAAAGCTATAAGATGAGTAGGGTTTTTAAAAATGTTCCTTTTGTTTTGAAATTTACAGTTTTGAGATAATGCAATTTAAAGTACAAACTTACCATTCACTAATAGATATCAACACCAAAGCTTGAATTGCTTGGGTCATCTGCTAGATCATCTTTTTGTCTACATTTCAATAGTCTGTTTTTAATTCTAGCTTTATTGGTTCTTTGTAAATCTGCCTTTTTTGCTTTCTTTATATGAACACGATCTGCTTCTGGTAATGCTCGACATGTATAAAATCCAGGTTGAACATTTAATAAATGTAAAACTTTTAATTATGTAATGAATCCTTGATTAAATAGAGATATTGCTTCATACTTCCCAGTTTTTAAAATTCCTAATTCTGCATATACATTTTTAGGGATTACGTACCAGATGATGTTATTTAAATTTTGAATTTTGTCATGTAGGCATCTAGAGAGTAGTTGAGGACTTGAAAAATCTCTAACTATTGTTTAATGCAATTTATAATAACATCAGGTAAGTTATGTTTGTGTTTGTATTGTTTTCCTTTAATTATGGACCTATTATATGCACACCACTTGTCGTCACCAGTGGGGCAAAGACTGAAATACTGAGTATATCGCAGCTCGTGCAATGACTCTGAGTGATTGAAGATCCAGAGTGCCCCTTCAACATCCAGTTCTCCACTATTTCCAAAGTAATTTGCGAAATACTTCTCTCTGTGTGCATTTCCATTCCTCAAATTGCACGAACATCTGGAAACTGCTTCGGCATCAACAATCTTTCCAGTTTCGACACTAACTGTTGTCACGACACCATTTAGTGAAACAAGCCCTCCTTTTGCCAGGTGCCATCAATAGCCCAAGTACATTTGGACTTCCATCATTTTTAAATATTATATGTTAGCAGCTATTACCATAGAAGCTTTTGCGACTTCCTCTGTCGCATCATTTAATGTGTGGGATAACTAATAAAAGCGCTTAGTAATGGGAGGTAAATTCATCACTCCGCAAAACCATTTCGCAGCAGCATACCCTTTCCCAATTGATCTCATAGCATATCAAAGTCTCGTATTAACTTCATGCACATTAGTATATCATTTATTAGTTACACTCTGAGTGACTCTAATATTCAGGACTGGTTGTTCGAAACCACAACTTTCACAACATATAAATAGTTCTGAAGCCAAACCTTGGATTTCACGACCAAGATTAATATGGATACCATGTTTTTTACATTTTATGCATAACATACATAATTTTAAGCAATAAGAAAGCAGAGAAATGTCAATTATTTCCTTAAAATTATCAGAAAAATTTAAAAACTATTCATACTCACCAGCATACTTATTTAACGTTGATACTTAGCATACCAGCATACTTACCATATTTATAAACATTTTATTTTTATGAAGCTTATATAACTTCAAAAAAACTTTTATTTAATAAAAAAAAAACTCTCTCAAACTTCTTTTTCTTAAATGTTTGAGCATTAAACCGAGACATAATGAAAAATATAAATGAAAAAAGTTTTTGATAAGAACAAATTGTCTACATTAGGCGAGTCTAAAATAGCACGTTGCATTCGATAACAAACGCTGAAATGTAAACAAACTGCTATTACTATTCACTTCAATTCTTTCCTCAACAAGTTGCTGATCGATGAAAATTGTTTTCATGAATTTAAAATAATTTGATAAGGCTGGAAAGAAGCATGTATAATATGTTTTGGTTTAAAAGGGGACGTGGCAATCAGCTGTTTTGGATATTGACACATGTAAACAACTTTTTAAAAAAATATTTAAAATACTTCTTATTTAGCTAGAACAAAAATTTAAATTGCATTTGATGCAGAAACATTTGAAGCTTCTTTTTCAAAAAAATTGAAAAATCGATTTTTTGGCCGATTTGCGTGAAGTGACCCCCTTAAAAAAGGCAGGTTTATTATTTAAAAAAATGACTTAACTTGTACAAAATGCAATAGTCCAATGGAACTAAGATCTAAAGACATTAATGATGGTGCTGTTTGGACATGTAGAAATAGGATAAATAAGCAAGAGTGTGGTTCGCAGAAATCTATTATGTTTGGATCTTGGTCCACCTCTAGTAAATTAACAATGGGTGAGATATTTTTTTTGACCTATCTCACTGTTAAGAAATATGTATTAATGCATATTATATCTGAATATTCCTTCTCATCTAGCACGATGGTTGAATGGAGACAGTTTATAAATGAAATTAATAGTGGATTATATTGAGGAAACAACCAAGATGATAAACAGTGTAGGAAAAATAGTTGAGATAGATTAGCTCAAATTTGAAGAAAGGAAATATAAAAGAATCCATGGAGTGCAAGGTCAGTGGGTATTTGGGGAAAGAGAAAGAGGCCAGGGAAATTGTTTCTTGTTGTTGTTCAAGCTAGAACGAAAGAAACTCTCTTGAGTCTTATAAAAGAGTGAATTAAGCCCGGATCTACCATCTATTCAGATTCCTGGAAATTGTATGATTGTTCAGCGGATAAAGATTATGAACATTTGAAGGTGAACCACACATATCATTTTGTTGACCCAGTAGCGCAATGCCGCACTAATACCATTGAGAGTATGTGGCGTCATATTAAGGCTTCTTTGCCAACATACAATAGAAAATGCGAATTTAAATTTTATTTAGCTGAGTTTATGTTTAGGACTTCTTACGATTAGAAAAAAAATTGATGCTTTCAATACATTTTTAAAATTAGTTAGGGAGCTGGATTGGAGCAATTGATTAATTTCTTGGAATACCTTAATAGTTTTCGAAATTCAGTCACTTTTGATATTTTAATTTTGACAATTATCACCTTTAATTTAATTAATTGTAATTAATTTTTTGCTTTTTAATTTATTCAATTATCTGGTTTTTTATTATGTGTGTGTTATGGTGATAAACTGAATTATATGTTCATAGTAATTTGAACCACATAAAAAACAAATTTTTTTTTTTACTTTAAATTTATTTTTTAACCTTCAGTTAATTTTAATATAATATATTTTTAACCTATCAACACACTTCAGTGGCTTTGTTTGAAAAGGAGTTAATTTGTAAGTAACTTTTCTTACAAGTTCATGAAAGATTGGTGTAAATGAATTTCATATTGGAATACTGTCATCTCAATCTATTTTTTGCCTTGCGCGACAAGACAAGATTATTCTCTTCTCGGCCTCAGCGATTCGTATTGAAAATTAAATTTGTAATAAAACTTCGAAACAGTTGAATACAATTTTTGAACTTAAAGTAGGATAGATAATTTTTTTTAAAAAAAATCCCAGGGAAGAAAAACTATGGAGAAAAAGCTTCTACTACGTCTAACTTTGAAACATTGAATTAGTCACAAGAAACAAAAAACTAATTTATTGACTTAGTTGTAGAATTCTGTTCTTATAAAATATAAATAAATCATTTCCTTTAATGTTAAAATGATCTAGTACTTAACTTCGTAATTTCAAATATACCTTACATGTTTCAATCAAGATGGTAAACATTGTTTGAATTAAATTTTTGGAACTCCGTTCAACTGCTCGTATTTCTATACTGATTGAGCAGAAATTCCAATCTTTTGTAAAGTAGATTCATTGTATAAATACAGCAAATTTCTATTCGTTCAAATTCTTTCTTTTCCGTATTCTCTATAGTCTGTAAAAAACTCCAATGTAAGTTTTTAAAATTTTTAGTTTAATGCGGATTTTTTAAGGGGCATATCTCAAGGTTTTTTTTATTATCTCTCAAGGTATAATGAATATAACATTTTTAACATATTAAAAGGTTTGTTGTGTTTATTGTTTTAGGGGTTGTGTTTATTTGTGTAATATTTTAGGGAACTTATAACTTTTTCTAAGAAATAAGAGGAAGGGAAAATCATATATATATATATATATATATACTGGCTGATACCAGCTCGCTTCACTGGATAGATGATAATATAATATTTTGGAACCTATACGTAAGATATCAAGAAAATTTTTAATTTTTAAAACTTTAATGATAATCTAAATTTAAGATTTTAAGAAAGTGATTGTCTGTAATAATGGTTATCCTCAACATTCAAATATATGAGAAAAATAAAAAATTAGTGAAAAGTCACCCCATATATATAACATGGATAAAATTCATTCCACAGTATACATGTTACTCCTAGTATTGCCAAAGATGCAACCTTTTTTCAGAAGATACATCGTGTGCTTAGCTTTCAAATGAGATACCCTCGCAATGGCATCGTGTCTATCATAAGATTTTTGTCCTTGCCTCAAGACATCATTGATTTCTGATCCTTTAGGATTGCAAGTGACTGCATTCCTTAAAAAAAAGTAGTGCAAGTCGGGACGTCCAAAACATCTTACGTATGTCATAGCCTCTTCAGTTTGTTCATGCATGTAGCGAGTCCTCCAGAAAACGAAGATAGTCTTGCGTGTGTTTCACTCCGTAAAAAGTCACCATTTTAGTACTTTTCAAAATCCCGCTAAGTTTTGGAGCTAAACTACATTCCAAATTCAGAAACTCAATTTAATCCAAATTCATTTATTTCTATCGCTAAATATGTACGTTTCCTCTTTTCGACATGTACGAAATTTTACATAAAGAGCCCCTTCGCCAAATCTTGCCAATCCTCTATCAGCATCTCAATATAAAATTTTTTTTTTGGTATTTTTCCATCCGCATGCGCAAATCTCACCAAGTAAACTTCATTGGTGACAATACACAGTATACATATAAAAAATATATTCCGTTTGGCGTCGGTCATATCACATTTGGCGATAAAGTCGCCAAAAATAACACAACCGACGGATAAGAGTAGATGAACGGATGAAAATCACGTTTTGGATAAGACTTCCGTAAAATCCGTTCTTAGTGAGCGTCTACATCGCAAAATGAGTAACTATGCTAAATTTCAAGTCAATCGGTATAGTCTTCGAGATATCGTCATGAGTCAGTCAATGGTATTTCGCTTTTATATATATATATATATATATATATATGTGTGTGTGTGTGTGTGTGTGTGTAATTTTTAAAGCACACCTATTATTTAATTATTTTGTTGAGTAAAATAGAAGTAAACAATTCTCCGTTCTTTTAAGAAAGTACAAAGAATAGTTATCGTTGAAGCATCATTAAATCTTTGGTTGAATCAAACATTCTTACACACACAAAAACATTTTCAAACAAATATTTAAATGTTACTGGTATTCAAGTTTCAATTAGCTGTAAGAGATAATTATTCACGCATAATAATGTCATGTAAATTTATTTAGATTCTTTACGATATCAAGAATTTTATTGTTCAAATTATAATGACAAATTTTATGTGTTAACTTCTTTTCTCTTCCTCATTGAAATAATTCATTTTTCTTAACATTTAAGCTTTGATAAAAATTCTCAGGGCTTAGCAATATTTTCCAATTTTCCTCGAATATTTTGGGAGGACAGCATTAGCTGAATTTTCCGTCACTAAATGGCTGCACGAGTGTCGCCAATTTAGTCTCGTCTTTACGCAAGCACAAACACGGTTTCGCACTGTATGATCCATTAGGAAATGTTTGGCTTCTAAATTGGTGGGATTCGCACTCCTATTTTGTTTACATTTGCAACTCCCCAACCTCCCCGAGTTAAACATTTTACACACCAAAAGAAAGAAGCCACATGCTGTTTACGACCGATTTCCCCTTTCGACAGTGCGGGTGAAGTCGTCGAAATGGAGGAAAGGTCAGAGACACGCGTGAAGACACTTGAAAGATTGGCTGGATGAAATTGGTGCTTTATTAATGGCGTCCTATCGAAAGCGCTTGCTTCCGATGCTTTGGAGTATTTTCCGCTGCAGGTTGGCGTGGTGTGGAAGTTAGGAGAGAGGGTGCCAGCTGAAATGTCGTCCTCGTCACTTGACCAAGATTCAAAATCACGAGCCTTCGTTTTGCTTCCAGTACGACGTTAACGAAAGCTAAAAAAAAAAAAACTTCTGTAGGTTGGCTTGTGGCTTATTAGCGTGCGTTGAGCGCTTATGCACTTGTCCACTTTCAACATTTAGTTGAGGCGTAACAAAGAAGAAAACGCGGAAGGGAGGCAGAGGATTGGTTTCCAGATCTTGTATGATGAAGCACTTAGCTTCGACCCTGCTTGCAGGAGTAGTAAAAACATCCATAAAAGCTCCACAAGTAATATTAAAGTAAATTGAACAAATAAACTTAAATACACTCATCACCGCTTCAGCTGTGCAGAGAGATGCTCGGTTTTCTATTGTGAGAAAGGTATAAAAGGATTGTCCAAACATCACTCTAGCTTTGAATGGAGAGAAATATTTTCTGAAATATTCTAGGGTTTTTATTGCTGTAAGTATCAAGTTCGTAGTACAACATGTTTGGGTTACCACTTTGGCTTACAGTGATATTCTCTGAGGCATCGGATAATATTTTTCTACCCCATGGAGAGGGAGAGAGTTGTTTGGCCTTGGACACCGCTGCTGTTTCGAACCCTGGCCAGTGGGTGTTGACCGATCGCTTTTTGCTATGACGTAACCAACTACACTGGTTATCATAAATTAAGGAAAATTCACAAAAATCGCGATAACTCAAGAAATTACACATGGAATTTTATGAAACTTACCCACAATATACAACACATAGTAAGGTATTAAACAACATAAAAAGAAATTATCAGACATTAATAGTAGTATAGAAATTAGTACATGTATAAAATAAACAAATTGGAAGTATCGGTTTGCAATAGAAAAAGTACCTTTAATATGGAATATGATTGCCTCTAGAAGCAATACAGCACAAACAGCGATGTGTGATGCTTTCAATTATGCGGTCTATCAGTTCAATAGGAAGTGAGAGCCATTGCTCTTGTAAAGCAGATGCAAGCGCGGCAAGGGGCTGAGGGGGCGGATTGATGGCAGATACACGCCTCCCTAGAGCATCCCAAACGTGCTCGATAGGATTCAAGTCCGGGGATCGAGCTGGCCACTCCATGCGCGTAATTGTTTCCTGTTGAAGATAATCATCAACAATGCGAGCTCTGTGTGGTCTTGCATTATCGTCCTGTAACAGGAAGCAATCACCAATCGCCCCGGCATATGGGCGCACATAAGCATCAAGGATGTTGTCTCGATAAACCTGAGCATTCACGGTTCCCCTTGGAAAGACATGGAGGTCTGTGCGCCCTCCTAAGGATATGCCTCCCCAAACACAGACACTGCCACTTCCGTATGCATCTCTTTCACGGATGTTTGATGGATGATAACGGGTCCCAGGTTCTCTCCATATCAAATAACGTCTACTGTCACTTTCTAGACTAAACCTGGACTCATCCGTAAAGAGAACAGGCCTCCATTGATCTGACGTCCAGTGGACATGTTGTCGGGCCCACTGCAAACGGTCTCTCCTATGGCGTGATGTGAGCGGCACGCAAATGGCTGGTCGTCTCGCATACAGACCACCTTCGTGGAGCCTTCTGCGCACAGTTGACGTTGACACCAACCTTCCGGTGGCTGCAGCAAGAGAGGATCTAAGATGTGTCGGAGTAGCGGTTCTATTCCTGCGTGCACTTAATGTCAAATATCGGTCATCGGCACTGGTCGTAACAGTTGGCCGTCCTTGACTGAACCTCCTAGATGCCGAATCTGTGGTTTGAAATTGCCTCCAAAGTCTATGAACCACAGATGGACTCACATTTAGCCATCTGGCCACTTCTGATTGACTCTGCCCTGCCTCTAGTCTCCCGATGGCTCTCCATCGTAGTTCTTCAGGCAAATGATGCCTAGAGGTCATTATTACGAATTGGCTATCTCAGATTTTCAATGTCGCAATCACAGTAAAATTTGTGTGCTTTCTCTCAAACTTGGACTTTTATGCTCCAGGCAGATGACGTAAGCCGAGTGCAGCGTCACTAATTTGCATATTGCAATTTTACTCAGCTACTCTTAGTGGACAACATATGCAAATTTTGCACGGTTTGGCTTACTTTTGAAAGAGTTATCGCTATTTTTGTGATTTTTCCTTAATTTATGATAACCAGTGTAGGTTGAAAAGACGTCACGTCTGGCTAGTTAGCAAGGCGTTTTAACTTTTGGCGTTGTTGTAGAAGAGACTGCAACGCCTAACTATAAGAAACTGTTTTTTAACGCTTATCAGATAAGATATAACTGATAAGCGTTTGAATATTTTTTTTTGTCACATATCACCCGAATATGCTTATCTTTTGTTCAATCAATAACAAATCCAAAACTTTGAAATATATTGCTGAATTTAACAGTTATGTTATGAATTCCAAAAAAGTTGATATTTTATTCCGGCATTTTATATCTTTTATCCAGCTTTAACTTCTGCAAAATTTTTAATCAAATATTTTGCATTTGAAAAGGACAATAAAGTTTTTTCTACAAATATTATCAATCAACAAATTATAACTGTTTTTACATGTTACAGAGAGGAAAGTGTTAGTAATCTCCATCAATTAAATTTTTGAAAAAGTAGTTTTTTGTGTTGTGAATGAAATACTCGAAGAAAACTGAAAGATATTGATAAAACCTGAAAAATTTCTTTGAAAATAAAAGTTAAGAAAAATGAATTATTTGAAGGACGGTAAGAAAAAACATAAACACATGAAATTCGTCACACTAAATTCTAATTTGAATAATGAAATATTTGATATCATACAGAATCAAAATTATTTACAAAATACTTTAGGAGTGAACATAGTATGTTTTACTATTAATGGAAATTTGATTATCAGTACCATTTAAATATTTGTTTCAAAATGCTTTTGTCTTGTACGTGTGACGATAATTCACACATATAACACAAAAGCATTTTGAAATTTGATTAAATAAAGGTTTTTAATGATGCTGCAACGATTACTATTTCTTTGTAGTTTCTTAAAAAGAACAGGAACTGTTTGCCTCTATTTTACTCTAGATTTGTCCTCTGTAAAATAATTAAAAAAAAGGTGTGATTTAAAAATTATATATATATATACATATATATATATATATATGCAAAGATTTTCTTTTAAATGGCACTATTTAATTATATTTATAAAACAGTTGATGCCAATTCATTTTTATAGAATTATTTTACCGTATCGGAGCGAGAGACCCTTTCCACACGGAAGGAATTACACAAATCCAACGTTAGATGCAGATTATGAGAGCATGAGTGTAAAAGAGAGAGTAAGCAAGAGAGCGTAAGCAAGAAAGAGCTGTGTTTCTGTTTATATAATAGGGAGATTTCACTATAAACATCATAGTATTGTCATAGTTCACTATAAATGACTACTGAATTTTTCTATCTTGTTTTGATAGCAAGCTCCTGAAAGTAAAAACATAAGTGAACAGGAGGAAAAATAGAAACAAAAGGCAGAATTTATTATTATTTTATTATTACTTATATTTATTTATTTATTATTTTCATGATTGTATGAGTCAAAGTATTGTTTATTCATGACTTAATTTTAATTCATCTAGAGGATAATAAGATCTTAACTTTGAAACATGAACAATATCAGTAGTTTCATGGTTATAGCATTTGCTTTAGTTATTCCATAATTTACAATAGTAAGTTTATTAACAATTTCATATGGTCATGAAAAAATTGGCAATAATTTTCTACGATTCGGATAGCCAAATTCTTCACACAAAACATTGTCACCCGGTTAAAAAGGAGAATCTATGAAACTAGTATCATATCTAATTTTGTTTTTATCAGAATAATAGATTGTATTGCTTTTAGCCAAAGCTCTTGCTTCTTCTGCTGAAGGGTAAACTTGGTTTTGAGTTAATGTAGGATTATATATGGTAAAATGCTATATAAAATATGCAGGAGGAAATTTTGTAACAGAATGTGGTGTTAAATTGTATCCATTCATTATATTTTCCAAAAGTTTAGTCCAGGGAATTTTAGAAAGAGAGGAAATAACTTTCCACTTTAATTTAGTTAAAATAGATTGATTCAAACGTTCACATTTTTCATTCGTTTGTGGGTAGTGTTCAGAAATTAGTAAATGTTTGATATTCTAATTTCTAAGAAAATGTTTGAATCTAAATGAGGTAACAGCAACATTTCTATCAGTTAGCAATTTAGATGGTATTTGAATTTAGAAAAAATTGTTTTAAAATATTAATATAATTTTCAGAATTTTCATTTCTTGATGGAAAAGCCCAAACATATTTAGTTGCAAGATCAATTACTACATGAAGATATTTTTTTGAAGAATTATAATAATTAAATCCTCCAACAGTATCAACAAAAAGACATTCAAAAGGTTGATCCGTGGGAGGATTTAGTTTCTTAGTTTAATTTTTTTTAACGTCGCACTAGAAGCAACACGAGGACTATTGGCGAATTGCCTTATCATTTTGAACCACGGTCAAAAGACGAGGATGACACCTGACCAGGTATCCCCTCTCCTAACATCCACACCACACCAACGGGAGGACTTTAAGCCTCGACAGATTTAACGTGCATCAGCCTCGGCTACACAGAGGGGTTTTGGTGGCCAAGGATCGAACCCGCGACTGAACGAAAACCACCAGCCAAGAATCCGAAAACATGACCTCTAGGCTACCGTGTCCGATCCGTGGGGGGAACAGTCTGTAAAATACCCAATCTCTTTGGCCTTTTCTTTTTATTTAGTTGACAAACATGACAATGTTCGACATAAGCTGAAATATCTTGATTAATATGAGGCCAATAACATTGGGGAATAATTAAGTTAATCATTTTTTGAGTACCTGGATGTCCAAATTCTTCATGAGCAGTTTGCAAAACTTTTTTCATGAGAAAGAAAGGTACAACTACCTTAACCAAATTTGTCTTTTTGGGTACTAGTACATCATTTTTTTTAAAATTTTGAATTACATAAATTACCTAAATTTTAATAATGTTTTTTCTCATCTAGCTCAAATAAATGCACAGAGTAGGATGCCATGATAACATGTCAGCTTCAACATTATATATAGCTGTCCCTTTTAAATACTTAACTTCATAATAAAACATGCTTAATTTTGAAGAACATCTAAATAATCGAACCCTTAAAATTTTTACTTTTTTTAGCCAAACAAGATCAGCATGATCTGTATGAATTATTAATTTTTCCCATGTAAATAATAATAACTTATTAAGAGCATCTACTGTAGCCAAACACTCCAATTCAGTTATACAATAATTTTGATCATATTTTCTTAAGGTCCTAGAGTGATATGATGCTGGATGTAATTTACAAGAACTATCAAGTTATTTTAAAACAGCTCCAATAGCTATTTGTAAAGCATCACAAAACACATGAACAGGTAATTGAGAATAATACAATTACATCACAGGTTTAGTTATTTAATTTAATATTCAACAATTCAAAAGTTGTTTTTAAATATTGAACTGTCCATGCCCATTATTATTCTTTTTTCAAGAAGAGTGCTTAAATGTTCGCTAATCTTAGAATAAGAATCAATACATTTACTGCAAATATTTACATAAACAAGTAAACCTTGAAGTTATTTTACAATTTTGGTGGTAGTAATTTTCTGATGCTTTTCAATGTTATGCTAAGTGTTTTAAATGGATAGGTAACCCCTCTGTTAAACCTTCTAAAATAAATTGAGGTGAAAGCCCCAATTTTCTTCCACAATTTATTTTTTTAGGAAAATAACCTGATTCGATCTCATTCAGGTGGAAGTCTCATTCGATTGGAATTTATGTTGGGAAAAATTAGTAAAACTAATTACATTGGGCTCAAAAAAAAATTTCAGTTTAAACACAAGAAAGATCATTAAAATTTGTAATATCTAAGACTGAATTAATATATTGAGTTAATGCTGAGCCCTTCAGAAAGTTTGAAATATTTTTAAGTTTCCAGGTCTTATTTCTATGATCTTCTTTACTTGCATGATTAAAATGTTTCAACCACAAATCCATTTTAATCCAAAAATTAGCATCCAAAGGAATTATGGGTAGTTCATTTTTCATTTTCTCCTTCTGGGAATCAATTGTTCTCTTGCCATTTTCTGAATTTTTGGGATTACTTTCACTTTCCATATCTATTTTATAATTATAATGGTTTACTCTCTTTTTTGATCTTAATAACATTAATTAACACTTAAATGACATAGTAAATACATCAACTTTAAAATTGTAAGCAACATATGAAATAATACATTTCATAAAACATTCAAAACGTTTTAATTTTTAAAACATGTTTACTTTCTTAATTTCATAAAAACTAAGCATAAAAATTAAACCAATAATAATTTTAATTAAACATCATGCATTGTTATTATCTCAATTATCATCTTAAATCAATGTAACAACTTTCATAAAATAATTAAAACATTATATTTCTTGTTTGTTAATTTTGCTTACTTTGTATTACAATAGTAAGATTTCAATTTCTATGGTCAAAAAATGTTATATTAAAGAATTCAGAAATATTATTGCTATATGCACACTTTTTATTTTACTATACACATCAAAATTAAATATCATTTTTCACTTTCATAGATTAAGTTTTAAACTAGAATGAATATAAGAGTTAACATAATTATGAATGTAATATATTTCTTGGGTTATTTGTTGAAAAAAAAAAAAAATATATATATGGAAAACTTAACTTCAGGACTAAAGATGAAGCAACTTGAAAAAACGTATAGCTGATAGAGTTCCAGGAGCAAATAACAGGATCTTGAAGTTTTTGAAGGGTTTTAGTTCTGAAGAATGAATCGACAGTCCCATTTGGAATTGGTAAGGAATTAATGTGAAACAACTTCAAAATATATAGTTGGTAGAGTTTAGGAACAAGTAATAGGATCTTGAAGTTTGACGAGTTTACAGAAATTACTGGTTGGGTTTTGTCTTGCGACGATTCAGTTGCCCTTCGCAAATGACTGGTGAAAAAACATTCATTGCACTTAAGTTCCACAAATAAAACACGTTTTTCAAGTAGTTGTTTTTGATGAATGAAGATAATTTAGCACACACACAACATCAATTTTGTAGTTAGCTCGAATGTATTTTGAGATAATCCGCCACTCAAACGGATTTCTGTTAGAAGCTAAGTCGCTTGCGGCCTTCAAGAGTGGAAATGTCCTGCCAAAGAAATATTCGGAGTATTGCTCTGTACGGTATCTCTCTCTCTCTCTCTCTCTCCCTCTCTCAAAAATGGAAGCTAAACATCTTTTAACGAAAGTAACTATCCTACCGGCTTTTTATAATGTTAAAGTTATGCCTTTCTTTTAATTATTTCAAATTATAACTATTTAATTATGATAATAAAAACAATCGAAGCCAATTTCATGCATTTCATGTACAATTTATTTTAATGTAGCGGAGAGAGACTATTTCTACACGAAGGGAGTTACGACTTCGTCGTCGGAAAAAAGAGTTACAAATTAGTCAGAGGGAGAGTAAAAGCAAGAAAAATTGTTTCACTGCGTTTTTGGTTATATATATATATATATATATATATATATATTTATATGTACATAAATTTTATGCTTAACTAATAATATATATTTTACAATAACCGAAATACACTCTGTAACAAAAAAAAAAAAAAAAATGCACCAAGAAGTTGTCTTCCGATGCTTTGGCTATCAAGGAAAAGGGCACCCCAGACCATAACTTTTGTTTGAGGGCCTGTCTGGTGCGTAATTGGGAAAGTAGGTTCGGCACGCTGCCATTGGCATCTCCAGACACGTCTTCGATGATCGTCGGGACACAGTTGAGAGTGGGATTCGTCACTAAACATTATACATCCCCAGTCTGCATCATTCTAACCTGATCAAGCCTAGCATCACTGTAATATAGCTCAACAGTGTACAGGCGTGGGTGGCATGTGACATAGCGGTCGATACGAGCTGAGATTTCGCTGTATCAGCCGTCTGTGAATGGTCATGGTGGACACTTGTGTGCGGGCCGCACGTTTGATGGTTGATAACGATGAATCAGGTGCTCTGACAATCACTCTGTCCGCTCGATCTGCTGTGGCCCTAGGTCGACCGCTACCATCATAACGCTGAAATTGTCCACCTATTTTTGCCAGCCTCTTCTAATCGCCATATCACTTCGACCCATATGACGTGCAAATGTCTGATTTGCTTCTTTCAATCCAATGATACGAACTGTTTCAAACTCTGACAGCTGTTAGTAATGAGTTCGAATACTCCGGCGAGGCATTTTTTCAGTCGTTCTAAGGTATTCTAAATTGTATTGCAGAAAATTTGATCATCAGATTCAGAATCGCTTTTTATATACACCTGATGAGTGCGTAGATCGAATTCTCTGTAGCTCCCGCTATTCATTCAATGGACCCCAAATATTAATCATTTGCGTTTTCGGTCCACTTGTATTTGCATAAGAAATTTCATTACAATCGGGCAACACCTTGGTGCGTCGTTTTTTTTTTTTTTTTTTTTTTTTTTTTTGTTATAGAGTGTAATATTAATTTAGTCAATCTTTGTATCAACATTACTTTTTCTAGAATGGTGTAAAAATGAAACAAACTCTTTCCTGGTCAGTTTTCAAGAGCGAAATATAATATTCATTCAATTTTATGTGTTCATTAGTTCAAATGTAACTGAAACCACACAAGTATTTCTCTGAAGTTCTGACGTAATGAGTTCGTAATGTTTATTGAGTTACTTGTTAAAAAAATGCATGGAAAACTTAGCTGCATTACTCAAGATGAAAAAACTTAGGCAAGAGTTCCAGGAACAAGTAATAGGGTTTAAGTTTAATGGTTTTTATTTCTGAAGAATGAAGACAGCACTTTTTTACTCGTCAATTAAGGATCATGTTACACACACACATACTCTTTCTTTCTCACACACATACAAACACACACACACATACACACACAAACACACACACACATACACACACAAACACACACATATATATATATGTGTGTGTGTGTGTGTGTGTTTGTATGTAGTAGTATAATAAAGGAGAAAAATATTATTAAAATAAGATTAGAAAAATATTTTCTGTCTATGATGAAGTGCATATTGTTGAGCTTTTGTCGACGAAGAAGGGGAATGCATCCTTATAGAAGATGTTCACTCTCCCCCCAAACGGTCTCTTGGGAAAGAATTGCGGAAGGCATTCTTTTCTACTCGACATTAACATACTTTTGTGCCCATATTTGTTTATCAACTTTCTGCGGGGGTAATTCGACCAATAGCGGTAGTCTCGGCTCTTGTCTTTCGTAAATTAACAGTAGTCAGGAAATCTGGGTAGATCTATTTTCTTTTGCCCAATTTTTTTTAACTTTATAACTTAAATTTTGCTTGAAATTTTTTTCTTAATTTTTTATTCGACAAAGTGTAAGAAGAAACAGAAGTCGCTTTTAAATTGATTTAAAGCAAGTAAAAATATTCCAAATGTCAATTTGAATAAAAAAAAGCCTATATTAAATAAGAGAGCAGTAGCAAAGTACCTTTTGGAAATTGAAATACAAGAACAGAGCATTAGGATTCACTATTGTTCAAAAATTAATCAAACTGATATAAAAACGATATTACAATTCGAAAAACTATGACATATCAAATAACATCAATCGTAAGATAAGTGACGAAGAAAAAAGACAAACTTTTGGAAAATTTTGAGTATTTTTGTCTTTCGAGGATCTTCATTCGGTAATGAAACATTGATAAGGAAATTTCAACATGATTTACTGTTCAAATACCCATAGCTCACTTATTCCAAAATTCAATATGGAATTTACTGTAAATATTGTGTAGCTTTTGGCATGAAATATACGGACAAATCAAAAGGAATAGCAATCACTTGGTTACATTTTTGGAACCATTTGTAGACTAGCCTTTTCGTTTCTGGCTAAAATCGATAGAAAATCCTTACTCTTCGTTATTGTACTTATTCAAATCTCATTGAATACATAATACTAGTTGGGAAATTAAGTAAATATTATTTCTAGAAAAATAATAAGCATATTGCAAAAAATGTAATATATCTAAACAATAACATTAGTTTTCTAAAACGACAATTATAAACTAATAATGTTTACATAAAAACTATCCGGAAATTATTTTAAATAAAATATGTAGAATACACACACACACACACACACACATATATATATATATATATATATATATATATATATATATATATATATATATATATATATATATATAT
>BMAW01089976.1:8377-24885 GCA_019974015.1 Nephila pilipes | reverse complement strand
ATTATCTTCTGAAAAATAAGAGAACGTTTAAAAATCACATGAAAAAAATTGTTTTCTTCTTCACTTGGTTTCATTTTTTATTATTTTACAAATATGTCCAGGTTTTTAATAAACCATTCACAGAATAAATTAAACGTTTTGGAAAAACCGTGTTAGGAAAAATGCGTGTGTCGTAAATATAAAAAAAGACTCTAAATGCTTATGAGCATATTTATACGTGAATTTTTACTTTATTTTTGTTGTATATATTGAAGAGCTTCAAATGAAAAAAAAATATCTAGCATTTTTTGTAAGCGTTTGTCATTTAATCGTAAATATTTTATTCGCTTTGTTTTGCATGAGTTACCTGTAAAATTTGACACTAGTGTAAATTGTTATTATAAATATAATATACTGAATTTAATAAATATAATAATATATGTTAATAAATATACCGAAGTGAAAACATATATATTAACTCATATTGTAAATGTACACTCATAGACAAAACAAATTAGCTCACCAAGAAGAAGTCATCAAAATGAAACGAAATCTTACATACGGAACGACTACTTTGATATAAGTAAATGATTAGAAAATCAAAGAAAAAGAATCATTTGTTTCAGAGAAAAAGGCTTTAATACCCTGAAACGGAGGATTTAATACCCTGTTGAACCCACTATAGCGCGAATGCACGATGCGATACGATCGGACATTAAATTCTGTATAAGGTTTTGAGACATTTCGTTCCATATTTGCTGTAACCTTGCCTCTATTTCGTTCAAACTCGTGGGATGCCCAACTCGCCGTCCCAAATGATCCCAGATATGCTCGATTGGAGACAAATCTGGGGATCAGGCTAGCCAAGGAAGGGTAGTAACAATGTGGACACAGTCTCGCGGCAACCTGGCTGTGTGAGGCCGAGCATTGTCTTGTTGAAAAATGGCTCCTGGGAGCCGTTGCTTGAGTGGCAACACATGTGGTTGCAGGATGTCATGGACATACCGCTGGGCTATCATGGTGTCACGGATCAGTACTAGGGGTGACCGTGTATTACAGGCAATGGCACCCCATGCCATCACACCAGCTGTGGGAGCGGTGTGTCGCTGTAAAGCAAACGCAGGATTTAGTCGTTCACCACGGGATCTCCACGTACGAACATGATTGTCATCACTGCTGAGATTGAATCTGGATTCGTCGCTAAAGATGACCTGATTCCATTCCACTACAATCCAGTTTCCCCGTGTGCGCCACCACTCCAAACGGAGGCGTCAATGGGTGGGCGTCAAGGGCAGCACACGTAATGGGCGCCTTTATCCCAAATGTCCTTCAGCCAGGCGCTCATATTGTCTTCGAAATCGGCGTAATGGCATGTCTACCTCAGCTCTTCCTTTGTAAACGATTCAGCACACTCAAACAAGCTTTGGTTACCTGTTTTACACTCCAAGGAGAACGACGTTAAACGCCCTCTACCGACTATACGTAATGCGCAGTCAAGCTGCATTTCTAATCATTTGCATATCTCCCCGATATGTACCTTCATGGCAAGTTTCGTTACGATCCCGCAATTATTTCTTGGTGCGCAAATTTTTTTGTCTTTGAATGTACTTATGGAATCGTTTTAATTAATAATTGTATCTAAAAATTCAGTGCAAGGGGTTAAGAAATTTGGAAATAGAAATTTTAAAAAAGGATTTTATTTATTTAAAATAAAACAGCAATGATAATATATCAGTACAATAATAAGTACAATAAGTTTTGTTTTGGATTGTAATTAACATCCAATGAATTATGCGTTGTGCTGTTTTCAACAAAAAATTTCATTGATATTATTTGATTTGTTAAAATTTGTAAATTTAATTTAATTTTTTCAGCTCTTTAGAGGGGTATTTCTAGTCTATAGAATTTCCACAAGTTCCATTTTTTTAAAAAATAGTCTTTTTACATACAAAAATATTTTAAACATAAAAATTTTAAATTTAAATCTTTACTTTGTTTATTGGCCATGCATTGATTAATTCTATTGAAGTAAATAATTTGATGATTGAAAACAAATGTAATTTTATAAACACAACACTGGTTTTTATAATTTGTATCATTTCTACAACAAGAAAATAATAGCCGGAGAAACGTAGTATTTATTTATTCTCATTACGATTAAATTTCCTTCAAAATTTTAGAATGAAAAAAAAGAATTGCGAGTCTAAAAACATTCACATGATTTAATTTTTATTTATAAATTAAGTAAGAAATAATTGTAATCGAATATAATTCTGTTTTTATTTAACTATGAGAATAATGTTTTGAGAAAATAAATCTATGTCTCCATAGTAAAAAGATTCTTATTAAAATAAGTAATACATATGCATAATAACTGAGTTATCTTTAAGCTATTATTATTGATATCAGTTACGTTTTAGTACGAAAATCTTTCAGTAAGAAAATACAAGAGATGGCACTCGGAGCATCGAAAATTGTTAGTTTTTAACAAGCATCTTGACTCACTAGACAGCTGTCTAAGTCTCAGTTACTAGAATTTCATGTTCATGATACCTTTCGACCCCCAAAAATTATTCTACATTATTTTTATAGACGATGAGATCATCCTCGCCTACTTTGGAGTAAATTCACCGGTAGAAACGCAATATTTCAATTTTCGCTTGATTTTCGGTGCATAATAAGGAATCAAGGTGTCACCGACGGTCACAGCTTGATGAGATAAGAATCAAATTTTGATTGAGCAGCAAATGATTATGAAATCAAAACAACCTATGAGTCAGTGTCAACTTTGTTTTGGCTTCGTTGAACAGGTGGCAGCACCCAATGATAAGAATCATTTACATTAATGAATTCATCTGTCTTCAAATCCATGTACTTTTTAAACCACCTTCGTAAGAACAGAATTGAGAAGTGTTTTGTTTTGTATTTCTAACGATTCAATATAATTCATCATTTTATTTCATTTCCATTCGACTTTTTGCAATTCCTTACTCCACTTATTTTTCTCTCTGTACAACTAATTGTTCTATTAAAAACTGTTCTGTTTTGAATTATAATATAATATATTCTGGACTTAAATATTGCAAAAAGTATTTTTACTTCCTCAATTAAAAAAAAGCAACTTTAAAAGAAAAATAAAGGAAAATTTGCCCCGATGTTGGTGTAATTATCTTTTAGCTTATATAAATACTTTCAAATGCAGAAAATAATTTTTGCAATCATTTTTGAGCCTGAATCAAAATTTGATATCTATTTCACATTTGTAGACTTTATAGATAATTATATTTGAAGAACACTATTAGCGTGATAAAAAGCAAATTACAATTTTAACATTAGATGTAACTAATTCTTTGTACAAATTACTTAATAACATATAGCTGTGTCTTTAAATTCAAAATCTTTTCTTTATATATATGAGCTGATAAAAAGCTTTTTTTTTTTTTTTTCGTGAATTTTTTTTTTTACTGCAGAAATTTTTTTTTTAAAAAAGTAATCTACATACAGATGGCTCATCTTTGTCCGCATGCACATTAAAGAGAAACTAATGAATATTTGATGAGCAAGCTTTTATAATATTACACGGCCTTTTTTATTCGTTTTTAATAAGTAAGAAATGTTAACTTTTTTTTATAAAGAAAACATCACTTGAATTCCAAAAGGTTTTTTATTTCTCTTTTAGAGTTACTCTTTTAAGATAGAAGTATCCCAGAAAAAATACGAACTAGTCGTTTACCTATTTTTTCTAAAACCCATAAAAATGTTTTTATACTCTCTCGTTTATTTTCTTTTGAAAAGCAGAATTTATATTTAATAAATAACCAGAAAAAAAAACTTCATCTTTTCATGCGTCACATTAGTTGGTAAGAAATTTCTTTTTAAAATAAAGTATGGACACACAGAATGTGCAAGATGACATTCCTAAGTAAGCCACCAGAGAAACGTACAAGAATTTCTATACTTGCACTTAACAGAAATGAAGGATCTTGTATATTTGTTTTTGGATCTAATGGATGATTTGCATATATTTTAAATAAATTTAAGATTTTATTTATATAAACAACTACATTAGTGCACATAAATAATCCCTATCTCCGCCTTACGAATATTAACTTGTGATTAATGATGTATCTATCTAATTTGCATGATAGACAGAAAAATTTCATTTAAGTAATGATCCCGGATGAAAAAGGCCATATAAATGTTAATTTGTGAGAATCTTCTTTAACTTGAGTTACTTCCTTTTAGGTGTATGGTTTTATTTAGCTTTATCGATTTTATTTATTCCCTCGATTCCGCATTTATTATAGAAAGTTTCATGCAAATATACAAAGATATTAAATCAAACGTATTTTCTAACAACCCTTTTTCAGTAGAATAATGAATTGATTTTACTTTGGCTCATGGGAAAGTCAAAACTTTTTTGGAATATGAGCAAAAAAAAAAAAAAAAGATCGATAACGTAGTTTAATGAAAAAACATATGGTTTAAAAACAACCAAAGATAATTTTTATGACAAAAAAAAATTGTTGATTATATTTGATATAGATATTATATCAAATAGAAAAATAACAGAAGGAAGGATATTTTTAAGCATTTGGGGCATATCAACAAAATGGTCATCCCTCCTTGACATTTGCTCAAATTTATATAACACATCGATCAATAACTCCCGAGTCTAACATTGAAAACAACATTTTTTTTGCACATTTTATTTTTATTCATCAACATAACACCTTTTGTTAATCACCTTTTAGGGTGATACAATCGTTCCAACGCTTTTCCAAATCTTTTTTTTTTTTTTTTTTCCAAAAAAAATTTTTTTTTTCTTTTCCGCAAGAAATCTTTTTTGTTGCGAGTAAATAGCGATAAACAGCTTTCTGAATCATCGACTCGTTGCTGTTTTTGTTCCATCGAAAGCAATCGCGGCACCCACTTGAAAAAAACCTTTTTCACTTCACTTCAAAAAACCTTTTTCCTGGTCCGATCGACTTAAAATTTTGACACGTTTCAAGCAAAGGTTAGTACTCTAGAAAGACCTGGTTACTGGTTTACTACGAGCGCCATCTCTGGGTTAGTCTCGGGAGTTATTGATCGATGTGTTAATTTGCAGATTTATGTAATATATAGTAACTACGACCATATAAATAATCTAAAATACTTTCTACTTACCTGCTAAAAATACATTCTCAGTACTTAAAATCAGTACTTAAAATTTATTCTTAATGTAGTATCACTTTCAGGAAATATATTCATAAAATAATGATTTATAAAAAAATATTTAAAACTTTTTGTCGAATGCAAAATTCCTTTATAGTTACTAAACTAAAAGAATTCTCATTATAAAATTAATTTATAAAATAGCCAGTATGAATTCGTCAACTCAATTTTTATTCAAAGGAATACAACATCCTTAGCTAGTGTTCTTATTTTAATGCAATTAAGAACATCCGAAAGAAATTTCACTTAAAGTTTCATTAAGTTTTTAACAACTTTAATAAAATATTTTCATGTATTTGTAAAAATCCAAAAATGTATAGATAATATGAATAAGTTATAAAAATACCAAGCCCCAAAGATAAATGTGATTTAATAGAAACTTTCACGTTTTTGACGCTTGCGGAGCATTTAATCTTTCATGTATTCAAAGAACCAAAAATGTTCTAAATTAGAAAAATGAGAGTAGCATTCTAAATAATCGATAAATGGGAAAGCTAACAGCATTTTTACACCACTAGATAGAGAAGTAAATGTTTTCAAAAGTACTGCTTCCGAGAAATTGTTATTGAGGAGTCCCTGTACATATTAAGCGTATTTGGCATGGAACATGATGATATCCATAAAATAGGAGGGATATTCCGATAATAAGTTTCGTCATTTTTTTTGAAAGAGCGCATGGTACACCAGGTGAAACAAGCAACCTCTATTAAAATCCACACTTATTGCTGGTTTAACGACCAACGTAGTGTCAATGGAGGAGGAATGATGCATGCACAGAGTAACGAAGAAAAGAGAGTAGCAGCAGACCAGCGTGCCAAACACGCGACTGATAACGTGGTCGGTAATGGAAATTCGTGCTGTTATCTGGAATGAAAAGGTACGTAGGACTAGTCATCCGTGATTGCCTATAGACCGTGTATGGTAAACAGATCCTGTCTCGTCAAATAGCTGGACGCTGGTGTTGAATGTTCAGTGAGTGTTGAGGATGAAGATCGAAGGTGGACGTCCATCCACATCCACGAATGAAAACAACACTGCTAGAGTACATGACATGGAGTTAGCGATCAGGTGGATAATGGTGTCGAGAGTAGAGTCCCCACTGTGTATTAGTTCGGCTAGTGTCCATATGAAAACAATGTCGAGGCGAAGCAAGCTGTACGACTTTTCCTTTGAAGGGCACCGAGTTTTACCAGAGTAGTTTATTCAAACTGATTGGAAGCTACGACAAACGTCTCATTGTCAATCACGACTATGTCGAAAAATAGCGAGAGATGTATAGTTCCTGACGACATGGTTAATTTATCTATCGGCAATAAAATTTCTATGCGAAAAAAAATAGTTTAACTTACTCTCTGAGCACATTCCTCGTTAATTCCAGATATACATATTACTTACTTCAAACTTTAGTTCACAGTGATTCTGTTTGTGGAAAATATTTCGTTATGTATCCTAATTCAAGTTAGACTTATGAGGTCTGTGGATTCTTAGCGCCGTAAATGCGAAACAATATTGTTTTTCTATCCAATATAGCTTACCCATGAAACAAAGCAGTAGCTTGATATTTTTACCATATAATATTCCTATAAATTTATATCAATTCTGATGTTTCATGTAATTGTAAAGAAGTCTGATTAAGGTATAAGTTTTCAAAATTACGATTTCTGATGCGCACGTTTTCAAAATTACGAAAATCGGTGTTTTATTGCGTTCAGGGTTCTGAAGTACAACATTAATCAAAATTTACGAGAGAGTATTGTTATTTAGTAGAAAATGTTCAGTTTCAAAGTTATACACATTTCTTTAGAAATTTAAAGGAAAACAATTTTTAATACAATTATTTAGAAAATTATTAAATTCTAAGACATAATGTAATTAAAATGCATATCCAATTGTTTTTGTTAATAATTTGTCTAAAAATTATTATATAAGAAGTAAAAACTCTTATTTTGAACACGTGAACAAAATTTCAAATTAATATGATTAACAGTTTTAGAACCGTCTTGCACGCAAGCTAACTTTAGTTATGTTTTGATTCGAGAAAAATAAATCCAAATTCGAAAAGTAACAACAACAACAAAACTAGTTAACAAGATTTGATTTCCTTTCTTGATAACGCTATACGTTTTGATTGTATCGTTGCACATTCGGCACCAAATTGTTCAGAAATAATTGGGACTTTTTTTCTAACATGCACTTTTTTTCAAAAAAGTAAAAAAAAAATATTTAAATTTAAGCGTCCTGAGAATCCTTAATAATGGGAGTGAAATGAAAGTCACTTTAAATGAATGCGATTTCTTAATGTTTTATAATAGAATATTAGTAATTTTATATACCTGTGCGACAGATAGGTTTTATTAATGTCGCACTGGAAGTTACACGTTCTATGGGCGACGAACTTCGTAATTTTGAACCTCGATCAAGTGAGGAGGACGACTTCTGAGCTGACGAACCCCTCTCCTAACTGCCCCACCATGTCAACTAGAAGATTCTGAGCTTCGGCAGATATTAGCGTGCATCAGCTAAGGCTTCACGCCGTGTAGCCTTATGCGACGTCAGCGACCATGACCACTTGGCTACTGCGGCTTCCCTGTATGCTGAAGGTGAAGAACAATATATCGATTTTCGAAATTGCACTAGACAGCAGCTTAAGGCTCCCCGTCTACCCGCCATTTTGATTTCATCGGCTTATTGGTAATCCTATGAAATTTAGATTTTTGTTCTCAGATCTTTTACTATTTGATGTATTTGAATACAATAAAGTGCATATGAAAGAGCAAAAAGTAATGAAGACTTCTAAGGAATTACTTTTTCCTTTCATTCTGAAAAATATTTTTCAAAGATCGGAAAACTCAAAAAAGAATCATTAAGAGAGGGGTAAAATTCTTTTAAAATCGGCGGAAAAAAGTAATTCCGCTAAAATCTTCATTATTTTTTGCTCTTTCAGATGCATTTCATGGCATTCAAAAAAAAATCAAATAAAAAGACGTGAGAATTAAAATAGAAATTTCATAGGGTTAACATTACGTCCACGAAATCCGAACGGGGGTAGACAAAAGTCTTAAAGGTATTTTTGGGGTTTTTTTTACTAGCAGTTTAATTAATAATGATTGTTTTATAAGAAATACTTGAGCAGTTTATTCTTTCGACTGCTGACTTTTAAATTACAATACTTTTTCAAACATTTTTATTTTTCAAAACGTTACTGATTACTATTTTAAAAAAACTGGATAGAGTGTCCTTTACATCTAGCTTAAAGATATGATACTAAATAATCTAGGAATTTGTTATAGACTGAAGAACAATATTTCTTAATCTACGACTTCCTAAAAATTTCATGCCGTTATCTTATGGTCGTAATATTACGGCGAGCAACGACACCGAAACGTTGTCTATACAAACCAATGACGTGGTTTTATCGCATTTAATACTCTTTAGGGGGGGAGTGAAAAGTGTGGTGTACTTCATTGCTGAATTTTTATAGGCTGCGATAGCCTAGTGATCATGGTCGCGGACTCGCTGTTGGTGGTTTTCGTCGAGTCGTGGATTCGAACCTTGATGCCACTAATGCACCTCCTCGCCGCCAGTGTTCATGCACGTAAAAACTGTTGAGGCTCAAAATCCTCCCTTTGGCGTGATGCGGAAGTTAGGAGAGGGGTGTCAGCTTAGGTGTCGTTCTCGTCACTTGACTGAATAACGAAGGCTGTTGCTAATAGCTCTCGTGTTCCTTCTACTGCGTCGTTAATAAAACTAAACCAAACAGTTTTATATGAAACTTTATTGTACAATTTTCCATATTATGCCAAGAGGAAACCCGGTTATTTTAATGTGCCGTAACCCCGATTTACCTGATAACAATTCTTAACGTAAGGGAGCATATAACCTTAAATTATTAGGTTACAATGTCTAAAAATTGCCTAATTTTGATCAATCAATTTCAATGTGTCTGTTATCTTACTCTCCATCAACTATATGAAAATGAAATCTTGTTTAAGTCCGTAAAATAATGTTTCAAATGACGCACTAAAATTCACAATGGATATTTGCCGATGATTTTTAAGAAAATCATTTTAACAGAGGATGAGAACTGGAATAGATATAATTTTTTCAAACTTCCAGGTTCATTAATTGGTTATTATAGTTGACTCTATTAAAAACAATCAGATTATTGACAAGAAACTTTGTATTTTGAGCCACAGTTATATGATGAGTACGATATCTGAGATGCCACTGCACTGTCCTAAGTTCCACATCATCCAACGTGAAAGTATTGAAAAACAGACATTCATATTCCAGGAGTTAGGGGTATCGTTTTAAGATACAAAGCCAAATCATCTAACAATACTATTCTTTTTTGATACGTAAATTAAGGTTTGAAGTGCATTATAGTCAACCAATGTTATAATCCAACAGTGTCAAAATTTTATTTAGCACTCCCTTTCCATTACTTATACGATGTATTACGAGGACAGTAATACTTGTTGGATTTTCACAATCTGCAGTTCTTTATCCTACTAGTGGCCGCGGTAGCCTAGTGGTCATGGCTTCGGATTCGCGCCCGGCGGTTTTCGTTCAGTTGCGGGTTCGATCTTTGGCCACTAAAGACCCGTCGTGTAGCCGGGGCTGATGCACGTTAAATCTGTCGGGTGCGTGGTGTGAAAGTTAGGAGAGGGGGTGACAGTTCAGGTGTCGTCCTCGTCATTTGACCGTGGTTCCAAATTACGAGGTCCATCGCCAATAGCCCTCGTGTTGCTTCTAGTGCGACGTTAATAAAAACTAAACTAAAATCTTTATCTTACCATATAGTTTCAACTGTCATGAATTGAAACTCAGTCCTTTAATCTTTGCAATTCAAAATATTTTTAATGGTAGCAAGCTATGCTAATTTAAATGACTGATATCTTTATATTTCGAATCATTTAACCTCAACTTTAAAAAAATGCTTTATTTTTATCGGAATTCACGTTAAAAACGAAGCAAAGTAATGATTATTTATTCATCTCAATGCTTACTTTTAAAATCCGAAAATATAGATTTTGAAATGATTTACTCAATAATTTATTAGTATATTTATTCCTACATAGATTAAAAATAGTACCGTTCAGTTACTCGACGGTGAAAGATGAAGGTTGTTAAGTTAAACGATTCAGAGGTGAAACTTTTTTTCCTCTCTCTGAGAATATAACAAGACCAGAGATTACATCACGCAAAATTCTCCTTTCACGAAGAATACTGTAATGCACCATATTCTTCTGCTTTTGAAAGGAACAGAAAAATCAGGAATCATTTATTCATTTTGCGGTAAGTAACTTCAGAGTAGTTTTTCCAAAGTTATTATCCTTAAGAACTTTCATGTACCATGAATATTAATGGATTGGAAAATGCTCATGCAATTTTAAGATCAATGCTTTTTTTTATGAGCATACTTTTTATATGTGTACCATCGATTCTTAAGAAATAGGATGAGTGTCTATTATAAAGAATACGATTTTGTATTTATGGCTATGTATTTATGAACGCAAAAAAGACAGAAAATTAGTTAACATTTAGAATTCTAAACGCTTGGCAATTCGATCCGCATTACAAAATTTTAGGTACTTTCTATTTAGTGACATTTATTTTTTAAGAATTCTTCGTAGAGATTTGAATTTCTGCGTATCTACTTACGATATTTTAATCATTTTATTGAAATATAAAAATATTTTTTGTCAAGAAGTGTTTTTCCCTTTAAGTTGAATATGGATATAATTTTTCAGATGTATTTGTACATTTAGGTACCTTTTTTA
Source organism: Nephila pilipes (assembly GCA_019974015.1). Taxonomy (NCBI): domain Eukaryota; kingdom Metazoa; phylum Arthropoda; class Arachnida; order Araneae; family Nephilidae; genus Nephila; species Nephila pilipes. The sequence goes on along the minus strand of BMAW01089976.1, from coordinate 13,906 downwards.
AAAATAATATTCCACACACATGCAAAATATTTTACTCTTCTGAAAGAAAACAATGCATAAAATGTGAAACATATTTTAATGATATTACAATATTAATTTTGAAAAAAAAAATCGTAAGACTTTGTAATTTTGGAAATTTAATTTTTATTTTTATTAAATTAATCCTTTTTTTCATATAAAAATTATTTCTGAAGGGGACTAGGCACCATTTGACCAATTTTTTTTATTTAAAAATTTAAACTTATCTTTAGTGTGTATTATTAACAGTTACTATTAAACAAAGTAATTTTACCATGAAAAAAAGTCTTAATTTGATAAAAATATTAAAAGTTAATTTTTTTTAAAAAAATTTCAAAGATTTTAAAATTTCTTCTTCTTTCACAATTATCATTATTTTGACACTAAATTTTTTTCAGGCTCATAAGAATATATGAAACCACTTTAAGGATCGATTTTGCAATAAACAAATGAGTTTTTCAGAAAACAATTAAAAAGCATACATGTGTGGAAAATAGGTCAAAAAACATGATTTCTGCTACATTTTCTGCTATAATATTTTTTCTATTTAAAATATTGAAAAATGGATCTCTAATCTTACTCAGCACATTATAACAAACAAACACACCAAATTCAAGTTGTTTAATAAATATCTTTGTTTAATAATAGTTTTGTAGTCTTAAAGACCATGGTTTCATGAAAAATCCCAAACTGAGAAAACGTGATTTGAAAAATAATAATCAGTAAAAAAAATAACAAAACAATGTCTAATTTTTGTAATTATTTATCAATATAATGTATAGATATATATCTTTAAAATAAAGCATAATGTAGTTCAATTTGAAAGTATTTAACAAAAATATAAGCTTTTATAAAAAGTTTGTCTGAGGTCGAAATTGCGAAAAATTTGAAAATCTTCATCTGACTGCTCTTTGAAAGAAACATATAATAAATATATTTAAAAATAAATAAAATATATAAGATAAATAAAGTAAAAGTAAATGAAATGTACAATGAAAAATTTAAAATATTTTGTTAAACTTATTTTGCTACTTAATTTCAATATCTAATATAAAATAAAGTAAAACATGTTTAATCTAAATTGTAATATTTTTTCAATCAGATCGTTTCAAAACTTCGCACAGTTATACCAAAGGTATCAAGGTACATTTTGAGCTAAAAATTAAAAAATCGATATTTTCATCGATTTTCGGCATTTGAAAGGTGCCATGTCCTCTTAAGATTTAAGCATTACTTATGGAAAAAAAATGTTTTAAATATGCATAAGTACCCTTTATAGAAGCATGAAAAATTTGGATCTCTAAATATTGTAATTGTTTTCTTTAAAAGGGTACCTAAATGCAATGCTATCTGCAAACCCTGTTCATATTCAACTAAATTGGGAAAAGAACTGTAAACAAAAAATTACTTTAATAGTTCTAAAAATGAATAAATACCATCATTAGGCGCGCAAAAATCTACCTGAGCTGGCACCCCCCTCTCCTAACAATCACACCACGCCAACGGGAGGACTTTGGGCCCCGAACAGATTTAACGTGCATCAGTCCCGGCTACACGTCGGGTCCTTGGCGGCCAAATATCGAACCCGTGACTGAACGAAAACCGCCGGCCGCGAGTCCACGACCTTGACCACTAGGCTACAGCAGCCCTATCCATAATTAAGACATCTTATTTTTTAAATAGTCCTCAATATTTTTCTGAAGTTGCTGCTTTTTCTGATTTGTAAAATTAGTTTTTTAACTAAAAAAAATAACATTTAATCTGTCTATGTTTAATACACTGATATCACTCACATGCATACAAATGCAGCCAAAGCAATTTTATTTTTCAGTTTACTATATTTCTAATAAAGTTCGACAAATATCACGTGATAGAAAAATATATTCTCTACATTTGGTTCTCAACCAAATACGATTCTCTTTTTATATGTGCAGAAAAATAATAAATCAATAATTCTCTTCTTTCCATTACACTATAGGAAATCAATGTTTCTGATGAAAATGTAAAGAAACCAGATACAATTTTATATCACAATGATCGAATGTTGGAGTAGATACAATTGATATAAATTGTCTACCTAATGTACTTGAAAAATGAAAACCAGAAGATGACCTGAGTATTTAGTGTTCATTATAATTGACCTGAATGCAAAAACTGCGTTTGCTGTTTACATTTAAATCATTAGCACAATCAAAACTAACAGTACAAATGACACATTTGGGCCTAGAAACATAGAAACCTTCTGGTTAAGCCTCACAACTATATTATGATGGAAAATACCATCCTAATAACAATAAAGAAGAGATTATAACTGTACAAGAAAAATCACAGAATATATCAGATCAATTAAAACAGGATGGTGCAAAGTATGCCACCCAAAGAGATCAACAAACACAAGCGAAGCTTTTTTTTAACCTTATCTTTACTTTATCATAAGCATGTAGATTTTCATAAAAAATATTATTCGTCATTCAGAAAATGCATCAAAAAGAATGGATGCAAATTATAATAAAATCATAGTTAAAAAATATAATATTTTTCAATGTTAAAACATTTAGCACCATTTGTACAAACATGATATTGGGAGGCAAGCAAGAGAAAAGTTAGGGTTGGAGCTATGATAGGTACAAAATATGTTGTCTCTATAAATAAATACAAACATGAATGAAATGAAATTTTATAAAAAGTTTATTTCGAACCAGAATAAATGTAAGCCTTACTGTGGGTAATCGGTGGTTTAGTGGTTGGCAAATCTGACTGCGAGTGCTGCTGACTCATGTCCTAGTGGTTTCTGCTTGCGTAGATTGTCTTGGGTGAACTGAGGCCTTCATCCCTTCTAGAGAGGTAAATGAGGGGTAATTTCTCTCGGGAAGTCAATTGGAGTTCCAGCGTCGGGCTAGCACCTCGCCGAGATCTGTAGCTAGGAATTAGCTCTTCAGAAAGGCTACAGTAACGGAGTAAGTCAATATGTAATGACATCGTATTCCTATTCTCCTCTTGTGCCACAACTAAATCAAATATACTAACACTAAAAAGTCAGTAATTTATGCAAGAAGATGTTAGACTAATCTCACACACAAGAGTTATTCCACAGACTTGTACTACAACGACAAATGAACAACGGCTCTCTAAGGCACCACCCTAAATGTATTTGCTCGCCTCTCTAATACCGAATTAAGGTTAACTTACTACAACTTTCTCGGTTGAAGTTTGACTGGATTCCTGGCTTTGCCACAATTGCTCACATCCGTAGCCAACTCTTGATTTCGCCGACTACTTGTAAGTCCTAAACTCAACGCTCGTGACACTCAACCTCTATCGTGTGAATCTCGCTTTGTTTATATTATAATACGTTGCCAAAGTGGTCCAGGTGGACCCCCAGGGGTCCATAGGAGACCACACGGGGGTCCACATAGACGTGAAAAGAAAACAGGGGTTCACAAGTTGTAAGTAGGGGTCCACGAAAAATTTTCTGTTTTTCATAATGAAGAACAAACATTTTGGCTTGGATTTACCTATCAAAGTAGGCAGGTAGCATCATTCAATAGGTAGGTACGCAAAAATATTCGAGACTCAGTTCAAACACAGAATTGAATAGATAATAGTGCAAGTGTACCCCCCTGTCGAGATTTGCAATGTGCCACCCTTGCGCCTGCTCGTTCGGGATGCTTGTTTAAACCTGCAAAAGGATGAAATGCGACTTGCGCTGTGCTTGCAATCTGCGTTAGTATAAATACGAATGCCAAGGACAAAACGTTACTCATTTGTTTCCGGGATTTTGAAGATAAAAGTGTGACTGTTAGTGAATCGATGTCAGTGTTTGCAGTGCCGGAAAAAGTAAGTATCTGCCTATTTGTTTTACATATTTTTATTGTATATTGTAATTTATCAATCATATTATATTTGTTTTACTATTTGAGTGTAGTAGGTAGTTATGTAGTGAAAATTAAATACTAGAGATTATTCAAAACTTCTATAAAAGAGCAAAAAGCCAGGGAAGATTAAATTTTAGGTACCTAGGTACTTTTTGTTTAAAAATATTTATTTACGCACATATAACCACAAGTATTATTTTAATAAATAGGACACAAGAAAATTTGCTACTTTTTTTTTTCTTCTTAACACCCCCGATTTAGGGTGATATTTTTTAGGAGTTTTGGGAATACGGTAGAAATGTAGCAGCAGGGGGTCTACCGAAAATAGTAAGACTTTGAAAGTGGTCCACGAGAATAAAAGTTTGGGAACCTCTGTTTTATATACTCTCCCATCTACATCGCTTAAATTTATTTCTATCTGTTTCTAATTTAACCTCTAACTTTTTAATCACGTTTCATTTTGGTTGGAAAGAAACTGTTATTTATAGCAATCAATCTTAATTAAAGTTCCCAAAGTTAGTGAAGAGAAAATCGAGAATAGCCTAACGTCAAAAACACATGATGTGTCTTCTTAGACCAAAGGAAGAATAACTAACTTAACACGGGTTCTTACCGGCCCATATCATATATTTTGTAATAAGATAGAAACGTTTACTCATAACACTTGCATCTTGTATTTAGAAATGAGTACTAGAGGTCATGACTGGATTCATATCATTTTATATGATTTATCATAGGGTCTCTCCTTTGAAGAACTAAATTATTCAATTTATTTTTAGTTCTGTTATATAAAATATACACATATTGCCTATCTTTATAATTTAAAGAATGTTATTTTTACGTTACCAAAACGTTACCGTAATTCGTTAATGGGCACATTACTTAGTGATTAGTTTTAATTTAGTTTTTATTAACGTAGAAGCAACAGTAGAAGCAACACGAGGGCTATTGGCGACGGACCTCGTAATTTTGAACCACGGTCAAGTGACGAGGACGACACCTGAGCTGGCACCCCCTCTCCTAACATCCACACCACGCCAATGGGAGGACTTTGGGCCCCGAACAGATTTAACGTGCATCAGCCCCGGCTACACGGTGGGTCTTTGGCGGCCAAGGATCAAACCCGCGACTGAACGAAAACCGCCGGCCGATAGTCCACTACCTTGACCACTAGGCTTCCGCGGCCCTACATTACTTAGTGAATTTGAAAATTAGTCATCTGCTCCTTTAGAATTGAGAATCATCTACATTTTAAGAGTTTTCTGCACTTTACATAGATAATGTGATTGATCGGTTTTATTATCATCGCTCTAGAAGCAAGACGAGGGCTATTGGCGACGGATCGCGTAAATTTGAGTCTCCGTCAAGTGATGAGGACGACACCTGGCTTGGCACCCTCTTCTCCTCACTTCTACACTATGCATTTAATGATTAAACATGCATCAGTTCCGACTACGCAGAGGTATCTTTAATGGTAACAAGGCTCGAACTCATGACTACGAAAACCGTTGCCTGCGATCATGACAAATACTGTGATCATATAGGTAATGTGTAGATTAACGTTACGGCGATCGAGAAGCGGCAGTGTTGATTCGAACCCTGGACCAAGGGGTCCGAAGTTGACGGGCCTACCAAT
>BMAW01089969.1:0-17158 GCA_019974015.1 Nephila pilipes | reverse complement strand
CTCAGGTGTCGTCCTCGTCACTTGACTGTGGTTCAAAATTACGAGGTCCGTCGCCAATAGCCCTCGTGTTGCTTCTAGAGCGACGTTAATAAAAACTAAACTAAAAACTAAAAAAATCCTTTTGAAAAATTTTGAACTTCAAAGAGTTAACATGCATCTACACTTCTAATTGTGTGTGTGTTTGTAATCTAATGGTTTAGCTACATAAGATTCTGTAATCCTATGGCTTAGGTTCCTTAATTCTTCTAATAACGATACTCCAGTCCTTTTATCCAAAAGCGTAAAAGCCGATCACAATATTATTCTCAGTTTTATTTAAATTTCACCTTAGTTATGATTCCTGAGGACAATAAAATCCCGCTGTTAGTGGAGATGATTAATATAGAATCTGTTAAGGTTTCAATTGGTCAATTTAGATGGATGTAAGAAATGTTGAGATTGGTATGTCAGAAAATGTGTCCTCTCTTGTACAATATTGGAAATAGCAGAGATTTGTTGTAAATTGTGTGTGTGTGTGTGCTCGTATTTTTCCCAAGAGAAGTTGCTTAAGATTCAATTCTTCTTTTTAATCATATTTATTATTTTTTATCACTTTTTTATAGTCAGCATCAAAAAAATTTGATGCTATTAAAGTTAAAAATTAGATGTCATGTACTAGCATAAATTAAACACACTGCCAACACTCTGACTTATCTTTCGAATGATTGTTGGAACAGATTAATTAATATCGATCTTTGAAAGGTTGAAATAGAATTAGTTGGATTTCGGTTAATTTTAAATATCTTCCTAAATTTCTTCAAAATTCCCAACTTTCACAAGCACTCATTTCTTTCGTACAGATGATTAATAGCCTTAATCTTGCAACAAAGCGCTAAGGAATGCATTTTTTAAAAATTTTAATAAAGAATTTAGGAACTTATTCAAACGTGCAAATGAGTAATTGTTGAATCAGATATGGCTGTGCGGCCCCAAATAAAGTGTAACTGTACATGTTTGAAGAACTGGGGAAGTTAGTTGAAAAGAAGTAGGCCCAAAAATAGGGAAGCATTGCTAGGATATTCTAGTTGTGAGTCCCACTTATCTCTCGAAGAAAATCTCAAATATAAGCATTAGAAAAATGAATTTTTAAAGGGTGCACAGGATCACTCCATGTGTGTATTTCATCAAAAAGTCCGAATCCGTCTGTAGCGCTCGATAATATAACACCGACAACGATCACATCTTCATAAAAATACTTAGATCAACGGAAGTAGAAAAATGAAATTTAAAATAATAGACGCATCGCATTATTTGTATATAATTTTTATTATCACGTTTCACAGTTTCACAGCACTTCAATTACTGTAATTTTATGTCATGAATTTCATCCAAACTTTTAGGATATTATCAAAGATTAATACAATAGTGATATTGCTTAACCAAAATAATTATTTATTTTCACTTGAATATATATATAAAAAAATGTTCATTTCAATAACATGTCACACCCAAAATTTGATTAAATTTTAAAATGCTCATTATAAATTTTTAAATTTTATAACATTTTAATAATCAATAATGTTAAGTTTTATGTAACTATCGTTATAAGACAGATAAATTGGACGATGCAGCAAACAAATAAAAATCCTCTTTCACATGGGTTGTGTGAAGTATGCGACCGGGTCATGAAAGACATTCTGGAATTCAAACTCGGATCCTAGTATTTCAGTGCATTTCTGAACATATTGAAACACGATATTACTCATTGATAAATTGATAGCATTGTTCTAGCTTTCTTTTTAAATACGCAACAAACTTTTCCTCACTTTCTCTTAAAACCGTATATTTTAATACGGAACAAGTTTGGTACTTCATCTATCACTGTCTTTCTCATAATATCGTCTCTTACTTAATGCAGACCTACTGTAATTTCACACAAATAGAATGTTCTATTCTCTACATCAGTTAGATTCAAATCTACTTTGTGCTCCATCCTTCTGTTACAAATCCAGATGCCTCAGTTAAAAATTTCAATGTCGTTACTAATTACTGATTTTTGACAAGTAAAATTCCTACTTTGCTCCTTCAATTTAATCCTTTATTTGTATTAATACATTTACTCTTCTGGTATAAATTTTATTTAATTCTAAAGAGTCTTCCATATTGTATCAAATTGTACAAAAACTGCAATTAGGGTTATTTTTTCGGTGTATATTTCTAAATTTGTATCCAAGGAGTGCAAAAAAATAAATAAATAAATAAACATATTCAATGATACATAACGGAATAACAATTGTTGAAATACTATTAACCCTTTTTAATATAATCAAACTAATTGTACATATTTCACGAATATCTCGTGTCCTATAAAGTTGTTTAAATTCAATTTCATATCAGAAATTCTTTTCATTTCATACCAAAAGCAGTTCTGTATGTCAGTAAAGTACCCATGCTACACATTCAGTAACAACTCCAAATGACAATTTTGAAGTTCAAGGCCTTTTTTTCATCTAGTATTGAGAAGAAATTCTTGGATGAAGTTTACGTCAGAAGGTAAGATAGTTAATTCGGATACGAAGATCTGGCTCAAAAGTTTGAAAGGGTTTTGTGATGATCTTTTATAGCTTCCTTGAGACTTTTACCTTTTCTGAACTAAAAACAAATTATCACATTGGCTATATCTATAGCAAATTCATGATATTAAAGTGAGTCCATGAGTTTTGAATGTAAGTCAAGAAGTATAAAAATAAAATCTTCCATCGAAAATTGTTCAAGCCACGAAAAGGAGTCATAACATAGAGTAAAAAGAAAATGTAATATAAGTGAAAAATATAAGAAAAACTCACTTGATAAGGTGAAGAGACTTACAGAAATAGAATTTAAACTCACTTGTAAATATTTTATTGCAGAATAAAATAGTTTGAAGTTAAGTAGCAAAAATACCTATTGAAAACAGAAAATACCAAAGAATAAATATTACTGATTTCAAAAGCAGACCATAGATTCTCATTGTCACTCTGAAGAAATACTTGCAAGGGGAAGAAAAAGTCCACATTAGGATTCTAAAAAAAAAGTATATTTCTAGGTATTTGTAAAGAAAAAATAAATCACATTTGATTGCAAGAATTAGACGATGGGAATCAAAATCTGAGCAAAGGATCCGAAGAGATGTTTAAGTTAATCAAGCGAAAAATTAGCGTGGTGTGAAAGTCAGGAGAGGGGGTACCGGCAAGGGTTTTTATTCCCGGGTTTTTCCATTCCCGGGAATGTCCGGGAAATCCCAGGAATGTACATGTCGTTCCCAGGATTCCCGGGAATACACCAAAATTTCTAAAAATTTAAAAACGAGTTATTTTTAAATAAAATCAATTATAATTATATAAAATAAGGATTCATATAAATTCCAAAATTAATGTTTATTTATATAATGAGCTAAAAATACAAAAAAATATTAATAAATTGATTATTCATTCTTAAAATAGGATTTCAGAAAGCATAAGCAATTTATACTTTTATCACTCAGCCTTGATCTAAGCTTTGTGGCGAATAATCGGACAGCCGAAAATTCTCTCTTGGCTTCAACTGACGTTGGAGGAATCGTTTTTAAAGCCTCACTTAGTTTTATGATGTTTGGTGATGGATTTTCAGTCTAGTCGAACAATTGCATCTCTTGTTTCATGATTTTGTTCAGACATGTACTTTTTTGATTGAACAATTTAAAACTTTTGTTTCAGAGTAAATTGCTTTCTCTAATTTTTCGTCCAACGTCATAGGTTTTTCTTTCAAAATATCTATGCTCTCTTTTTCTGAGTGCAAAGAGTTGGATAAGAATTATCAATTACAGATTAGATTACCAAACAATTTTTAAAAGGCAATCGCGAAATATCGACTGTAACTGCAGCTGCTTTGTATTTTCTCCCAAAATTCGGGTATTGCATTAATCCTAATAAATTAAATTGCGTCTTTCATTAATTCTTTGCATTAGAGAATATTTCATATTTTTCGCAAATTCTGAATTTTGTTCGTTCAATTCTCCAGTAACGAAAGAAATTACACAATCTGCAGTTAGCAAAGTTGTATTTCGACTGCATAATTTTTCTAAGCCAATTTTTACTGGCTTTAAGCCAGCTACAATTTTAGTCACAGTTTCAAACTCTACATTGCTCATCATTTGTTCTTTAATGTTAATTAATGCTTTTAAAATTGCGGACTTTATTTCTAAGAATCTTTCAAGCATTGCCAACAAACTTTTCCAGCATGTTTTGGTATCCAAACAAACCATCTTTTCACAGCCGAACTCTTCTTTAACATCTTCTTCATTAACTTCTACTTCGTTCCCGAGAAAAACCTTGAACGAAGTATAATTCCCGGGAATAGAGAAAGTACAGAAAACTTATGATTTCCCGGGAGAGAAACCCTGCCGGCTCAGGTGTCATATTCTTAAATTGACCGAGGTTCACAATTACGAGGTCCATCGTTAATAGCCCTCGTGTTGCGATGTTAATAAAACCTTAGCTCTGAACTCTCCATCTTGCGAAGAAAAATAGGTCAAATATGCAAACTTTTTTTTCCTCGAAATTGGAGGATCTATAGATTATTATTGTTCAAATGCTTAAGAAGACCATTCTGACCAAAAGGGACTTATATTTACGAATAGCCCCTTTCTCGTAAATATATCAATTAACAATTAATCAAAAGAGACTTTACGTATTGAGTTAAAAATTACCTTCCTATGAGATAATGGTAAGTAAGACATATAAATATATTGATTAGATTTGTCAGATTATGAATGTAAGAAAAGGTTACAAAATATATTAATACGGAGTTGGAAATAAACGAGACTATGAAATCGTTTAGAGTAGAAATGAGTTACCCATATATAATCCATTCCTCCAATAAAAATTTACAATATATATCAGTACAACTTATTCAAAAATGACACAATTAAATATTTATCACATTATGTCTACAATCCAATTGAATTCTTCACATAATTAAACATCTTTATATTATACGACGAAAGCGTAGGAATAGGGATGTTTAGTTTTGATTAAATGTTTATTAACTTCGAAAATAAATAAAGACGAAGGCTATAAGCGACGGAAAAAATAAATGTTGTCTTTGGAAAATTAACGAGCACAACACCTGAGCTATGAACTTGTTCTCAAAACTTCGGCTAACAGACGGAGTGGCTACGATTGTACCAGGTTTTGGGTTGTTTCACTTGTGATTTGATTCTTCGCTTCATTGATTCTCTTAAAACTGATTTTAAATCATTTTAACTCGTGATATGGTGATTTTGGACAGATTTTTTCAACCGTGACCATACATTTTGAATAATATTGGAATCATGTAATTGTGGTGGAGAGGGCGGCTGTATTCTACAGTTGTACCACAGCCCCAATTGAATAATTTCGAATAACTCGACGAAAATGAAATCCAATTTTCATTTGACAGCAAATTACTACCAAATTAAATTTCAATTATGAATAAATATCCAAGCTGTTTCACCTCCACAGAATAGATGACAGCACTCGATGGAAATAGTAATTTAAGTTTGTGATGCTATTTTTCTTCCACGAAAAGTACTTTTTGTTTATCCGTCATAAAAGAAATGTTTGCTGAGAAAATTTTAAAACACACTGATGTTTTTTTCTAGTAATATAACAATTCTCTTAGCTCTGCAATTTGAATTTTCAATATTTTGTGTGTTTAACGAGAAGAAAGTTAACATAAAATACTTGTGCAGTCATGTTCCGTGGCAAAATAATTATTTGTAGTACTTGAACTAAATTGCTTCTTTTTAACCTGTGATATGGATTACACATGTCTCCAAGAATCCCAATTGGGAGGTTTAATGGTAATTGTTCTCATCTTGAATCTGTGAGTGTAGCAAACTTAAATCATTCTTTTTTTATTTAACGTGTTTGTGTGTGAGAAACCAAAATATCAATTTATCAAAATTAACTAAATGTTCAGATACATCACGATAATGAGATGGGTTCATGCATTAAGAAATAATTATATACGTATAAAATTAAATAAATCGGTTAGTGCGTATTCCTTTTAAAATTATTCGTACTATGCAAAACCCGAATATTGAAAAAATGTTTTTCTTTGAAGAATTTCAAGAGATATTTGTTCATATACATATTATAATTATAAAACCTTATAAATGCTCTCTTTGCTATCCAATGTTAGATATATTATTAATTGGACATAGATAATAGTATATAGCTCGTTGTTATGATTCACGTAAAATCCGTAAGGCAAATTTTACATAATTATTTTAACATACAAAAAGTGTCTACCTAAATAGTGCATAAAATTATCTCGTTGTAAAAACTCGAAGCTCGCAAATATGTTTGTACTGTTATTCTGAATATCATTGAAAATGATCCACAGTTATATTGGAAAGGATAATAACGGTGAAGAATCGTGGATCTTTACTTATCTCAAATGAAGCGCCAATTCCTACATCGGAAGACACATTTTCACCGAGAGCCAAAAAAGCTCGAATTAGCAAATAATAATTAAAAAAAAAGATTTTTTTTTCTATCTTCATACTCATGGAATTGTGTACCTTCACTGGGATTTTGAAGGTTAAAATATTAATCAACATTACAACATCGTTCTTGCTGTAGTGCGTGAAAGAATAAGGAAAACACAACCCGAATTATGGAACTAAAAGTCCCTCCATATTGACTGTCAAGAGGTAGATGTTTCCTGTTTTAGTTTTGTAAGAAATTAATTCGAAATGAGAAACTTCTCTTCACATTTCGACAAATCACAAATTTATATTTAGTCTTTAAAGAAGGAGCTGTAAGCTCATATGTTCTTATCGTCCTATTGCCAACAGCCCTCGTGTCGCTTCTCATTATAATGTTTATTAGCAATTAAAACAATATAATCATCATATTAGTAATCCTAGATTTAAGTTTCAGATTTGCTTCCTATTCTGCTACAACAGACTTTTCATTCAGGGTCGTGGTAGCCGAGTGGTCAGTTCCGCAATCTTGTTCCCAACGTTGTGTAAATCGCGTCATTGGCAAGTGTCATGATGTCACTGATGATAAAAAGGATAGAGGATTTAATACAAATGAAATCTATCAATCTGCATTGAAATCCTCACTTAAGTTTAAAGTAATAATTAGGAGATTTTTTTGGAATACAAAATATTATGTCATAGTTTTTACTTCTACTATATTCGAATCTGCAGGGGTATGTATCCCACCCCCCCCCCCGGTTTTATCCAAATGCAAAGATAATAGCCATTGAAAGAAATCCACCCAAACATATACATTCTAAGAATTATTACTTTTAAGAGCTTAAAGAAAAGTATTCTAATCTAAATTATTTAAGTAATTTATGAGTATATTTAACGCTTTAATACTTCGAATCACGTATTCGTTTAAATTTATGCAAATTTCGGAAACAAATAACGAATGTTAATCGATACAGATTATTTAACGTCCACTTTAGAGATGATTAAACAGCATTGCTTTGACATCTTGCACATTATTCTCATAGCACTGCGAGATGTATCGCAGAAATACTATTTGTCAGATAGTAATGGTGTTTTGAGCAGTAAAAACTTAGTATTATTAACCAAAGTTATTATAATACATATAAATTTAGTAGGTATAAATTACGAGGCATTTGAAGCAATAGGCTTCATATTGCTTCAAATGCGACCTTAATAAAACTGAACGAAACCAATCAAATGGTCCCAAACTTTCAAATACGAATATCATTTTTACTTTCGAGAAGTGAGATATTCAAAAAATGTCCCTAATCGAAATGAATGTTTTGAAAGTTTATTGGAGGATTACACAAATAAAGGTTAATATTTTGAACATCTTATTTAGCTAATTGTAATTTAAATTTTGTGTTCTAATATAAGTTTATATTTTTCAATCTAAATGATGATGGTTCAGTTTTTCATGATTATTTTGAAAGAAAATATGAACAAATTATTTTTATTTTTTGCAGCAAAATGTATTTCAATTGAAAAACCAGAGTTTATCAACTCTAGAAAGAAACCAACATTTTAAGTAGCACAATTTCCTTTCTTCAGAACCTGAATCTTGAAAAATACACCATTTTTCATATGAAAATGGGTAGTGTCGTTCGTCATTCAAGGAAGCATACAAAAACAATCATTTTAATTGCGATTAACGCCTTATGAACTTTACCAAAAATTACTCATAAAAACGATTGCATTCATGTCGGAGACTTTTCTTATGCGAAGTGTTATTTACGAATTTCTCTCTCTCACTTGCCGTGTACTATTATAAGAATTTTCAATCTTCGTTTAGTGTTTAATATAGAAAAAGAGATCCAAAATTGTTGAAAAGATGCTTCCAAAAGATTTTCTACTTCCCGCTAAATTTTGAACACAAAACGACAAATCCTTAATGTTTTGAGGAAGAACATATTAAATATTATGAACTCGTCCATTTTAGTATTTCAGTCAAATTATTTTAAGGGAGGTTTTCCTATTTAGATGGATTATATAGGTTGGTCTCAAAACATAGACTGCATTCGTTAAATATGACTCAGAGATTTTTTGACGTTTTCTTCGTAAAATTAATAATTACTATTTAAATTGAAATGTGTTGTTTTCTACAACAAAAAATTAAGAAATAATTATTCTGTAATGAAAAAAAAATTGTAAGGCTTATAAAAAGTATTTAATTAAATTTGAAACATATTTTTCGTCATACAATAAACTTATTTTAAAATATGATACCTTATCTATAGAGAACATCAATTTTTTTCATCATTCCTCCTCAAAAATGGGAGTTAATGATATTTTAAATTTAGATGGCTTAAAATTCTTCGAAACGGATGCATTAAGAGTAATTTATTCATTATACATATAGTCCCCTATTACGCTGGGGATAAATTCCCAAGAAATATAGCGTTTTGTGCAAACACGTTATATGGCATACACATCTTGCATGAAACATTTAAAATCATTAATAATTATAAAGAAAAAAAAAATCATTCCAAGTAAGCAACTTAATTTTTGTTAAGTATATTATCGTAAAGAAATGGGAATTTCTTTAATGGTATCTGAATTTAAAAATTTTCTTCTACACCACGGCTCATTTCAATCATCTTAAACATACATATTTTCCGATGGAATTTAATTCCTTCACTTTCAGGAATCTTTTTCTTCGTTGAGATGTTCTGCATCTCCTTACATCTTTAAAACATCAGTAAATTTGTTTTTTTTTCCCTGCAACTTAAAAGGTAATTGAAGATTTCATGTTATAGTAATAGACAATTTTTCATCTACTTACTGTATTTTCGGCTCCTTTCAACGGTAGGATCATAGAATAATATTCTACAAAATAGAAACTTACCAAATGTTTCCATTATCAGATACGCTATATAAAGAACGGTTTTCCGGACGATTAGAATTTTTATTAATGTTTATTAAAAATGATTCTGTGCAGTACAATATCACTTTTCGGCTTCATTAAATGCAAAAAGCGTACCGAGAAGTCGAAGATTGATAGGAATAAATGTACACTGAAGGCATTTGAAAGCAGTTGCATGTATAAAACATTTTTCATGCTTTTTTTTTCCTAATAAAAAGTTAACAAATGATTGCATCATCGTTCAGGACGATGTTTCGAGATGTTACACAGCTGTGTTTGTTTTTAAGTACTTTCTTGAAGACACTATTCTGCGTATAGGAGGTTCATTGCATTCTACTGACTTTAACTCAATGAGGAATATTATAGTTGTTTTTGGAAAATTAAGCTAGCCTCGCACCGCCTCCGGAGTTTTGAATTTCATTCACAGATGGAAAAAAAAAAAAAAAAACATTCTAACCGCTTAGCTAATTCCATAGAACAGTGGTTCCCAAAATCATTTGACCAATGGCTCCCATTTTATAGTTAAAACTTGCCCAAGGACCCCCAACTGAAAAATCTATATAAAGGCCTAGTATAAAAAATAAAAATTTTGGAAAACATTTTGTTGAAGTATTTATTAAAATCATAATTATTGTTTATATAAAATAAAATGAAAAAAAAAATGACTTGTGTGTGTGTGTGTGAAATAGATGAGACGTTAAGAGTGCATTTATGTCCGGCTGAATGTTTGTGAGTAGCAACCACAAATACCCCTGAACCCTAATTTCTTGTCGGGTTTATTTATTTTTTTTGTGGTGAGGTTCGTAACGGTACTGAATCTACTTTATGCTAAATAGGAACTTGCAGCTTAAGAACATTCTCACACCTAGGAACGTTCCTAAGCAGTTCCGAAGTCTCTGCCACGTTCTTACAAATAGGAGCTTTTACTGCTTTCACAGCAGTAAAAAGACTTCTGTACAATAAACCATAATGAAGGATATAAAATTGGGAACTGTTTTTGCAACTAAAATTTGATGTATCCTTCTATAAATATCGGTTAGTAATTTGTGAATGTTTCAAAAAAGCAGCTTCTGTATTATTATGGATGTATCTGTATTTGGGATCTGAGTTTGTCCACGCGCTAAACGGTTCAACACTCATTCGGAAATATCCAAGTGAAGAATATCTTCAAATTTTTTGCTTCAGGTCTGCAAGAGGAGCCGTTAGGTGTTGACAGTAAGCAAGCAAATCTTTCGCTCTATTTTGCAATTTCGAAAGATTTGGGAACGGAGAACATTTTTCCCTTCCCAAGTTTTGTTTGTGTAGCAAAAGGTTTACAATAAAAGCAGATATTGTGTTTTTAGTTTTGATTAAATTTAATTGGTCACCTTGTGGTTTCAAATAAGTTTCATTAAATTTGGCAAATAAATCAGTCATATAGGCTCTGTCATTTTTCGAATGTATTAAATTGTGTAGCAAATCATTCTCTTTGCTTTCCAGGAATTCCAACACTAAATCAAAGAGCGCATAAATTCGATTTAAAATGTACTTTTAGATAACCAACGTACTTCTATGTGAAGTAATAAATGATTATAGCCATAATTTTCGAAACAAAGTTGAGGAAATAATCTCTCATTCAAGGCATTCCTTTTGATTTTATTAACTGCTCTAATGACTTAATATAGGGATCCCTGCAAACACTCTTTAAGATTTTTGTGACTAAATGATGTCGATTAATAACATTTCTGTACTGAAAATACATTCGGTACAGAAAGTTTTAAGTAATATGCCAGAAAGCCTCGTTATCTTCCTACCATTACCGGAGCACCATCAGTCGTAACATGAATGATATTAGTCAGTTAAACCTTTTACATCGAAAAATCTTTTTAATTCAGTGAATAACGTTTCATCTTTCAGATCAGGTTTCAAACATTTAGCAAATAACACTTCTTGGCAAAATCTTTCTTCTTTTACAAATCTTACATAAGCTCAAAGTAAAGCTTCTCTTCCTGGTAAAGTGGACTTGTCAAGATGTATAGAAAATTTAAATGAAGTGCAAGTATTCACATTTAACAATTTCTATGCACTGAACCATTTCGTCAACCCTTCTTTGTACTGTATTATTACGCAGTGGAATTCTTTTTATAACGTCGAAAGCTAGTTTGTGCAACACGGTGCGTATTACCACACTTACAGCTAATAAAATAAGTTCTTCATCAATAGTGTACGACTTTCTGCACTTTGCACTCAATTAAGAAATGTCACAAGAGGCACGCAGTCCATCGTCATCTCGCTTAGATATTGTACCTTTGAGTATTGAGTCCCTATTTTTCTCAGACCGTTTGAAAAGACGTTAAATACTTATCTTTTTTGTCACTATGGATTTTTATTTAATGTTTCTTAAGCTTGAAATGATTCATTGAATCAGTTGATTCATTTGTTTAGTTAGAAGACACATAGGTAAAACATCATTTCCTGGTGATGAAATAAAGCCATACAAGCGGTAAAATCCTTTTGAATTAATTATTTATCGGCTCCCTGTATAAAGATTAAAGCCAAATATGAAGATTAACAAAATTCAATCTATATTAAAACTTCATTAACGTCAAGTAATTATTTACATCCAGCATAACATATTGTAAATTACATAATTCAATCATTTAAAAAAAGCAGTTATGTGTTTTAGCACATACTTCTATTAAAAATATTATTTAGTGTACGGCAGATCCAGGATTCTTTCCTGCCAGGAGAGGAATGAGAGAAATCCCTGTTTCAAGCTCATCTCACTCACAGTGCAAACAAATGTGGTCTAGAGTAATCCTTCACTAATCGAGAATTTTTGCAACTATAGCACCATCCTGAAATAATATTCCTCTCAAACAGGAGATCATTTCCGATCCTTGTGAATTGATGTTTCTTTTAATTCGCGGAAATTAATTAAATCCGTTACGTAATTAATTTATTACGTTTCCTCCACTAAGCGAAGCAGAATCTATTCCTATGTCTTTTTACCTACCCTTAATCATGAATCAGTGAGCTCAAGTTCTATGGTGCATTTGAATTCGTCTGTCAAACATTTGATCTATGACATGTAAAAGTTGGGCCACCCTTGTTTTACAAAGTCCAAACAAAAATAATAGGAAGAATTGTTACACAAATTCAATTCGAGCGAACAAGCAGCGTAAATTCACAGTAAAACTGCACTTTATGTTTTATTTTAATTAGCTTATGAATTTATCAGATACATAAGAACTTGGAAATACCAGGTAGAGAAGCTACTTGTTATTTTTACCAAGCGGTTCTAACTTTGGTTAAATGGCTAGTAAAAAAATTTGAAAAGAGTGTTTGAAAAATATTCATATGTCGGAAACAGACCATTCTGTCACAGATTAGAGAAAAATGAAAAGTTGAGTAACTGAGAGAGCAAATGTGTTTCTTTTGAGGTTATTTTTGATAGAGTTTTCAAAGCAATCGTCACCGAACCAACTTCGAATAATAATTTCAGCGAGCAATGCCCTTTGAAAATTGAGTGTTTGAACATAAATTCCATTATAGTATTTAAAAAAAGGATATTAATATTAATTCATAGTTGTTAGTAAGTAGTTTTATTCCAAAATGCAATTTCAATTCTTTTATGTTGCATGTACCAAGAGATTGAATTTTTACTGTATACTATATATAATTTTTTTTAATAAAATTTAATTGTTTGTGTTCTATAAATATGCAATATGGATTTCATTATTAAATTTTTGCACAGTGTTCTTAGAAAAATTATTTGAAGGTTTTTCATCCTACAGGATTTTTTAAAGTTGTGGAACATATCACAAAATTGAACATATGATGCATGTACTTTTTACACGAATTTTTTTTGAAAGAATTTCTGAGTAACGTACTTACCATGTAAAGAAAGAGTTGGGTGCATATGTTCCTAATCTGAAATTTGTTCCATGTTAAACATTGGTTCCTACAACTATAAGGAATTATCTTTAAAATAATTTATATTTCAAACGTCCGAGACGTAAGCATGGCTTATTGCTGCAAGGCCAGTTCAGATTAAGGCCTTGTCATATAACTAAGCAAGTTCGAGATAGACGAAGTTAATTTTCCTATTTCCACCAGTAAATTTTTATTTTGTTTGGATTCTGAAAGAAAAACATTGAAACAAAGGAAAGGTATAGCAGTTTTTCAGTAGAAACGTGCAAGATATCCCATTGGCCTCTGAAAGGAATTTCCATTCTTTTACATTGTGGAATGTAAAATGATAATTAATTACAATTAATAATCTCCTTATTATAAAGTGTAAAACCTTATAAGAAAGTTTAAATTCTTAAGAAATTTTAGTGAAAGGATTATTCCATATTTGAGGCAACTTTACTAAAAGAAATTTTCCGCTATACGAAGTCCTTATAATATTCCTTTGATACATATGGTTCTTTCAGCTAATAGACCTAACCATAATAAACGTTTGGTTCGGTATGGTTTGGATTTATTAACGTCGCATTAAAAGTTACACCAGGGCTGTTGTTGACAGATCGCGCAATTTTCAATCTTAGTCAAGTGACGCAGACAGCACTTCAGCTGGCATCTCACTCTCATATCAACTACACCGCAGCACAGGGGGTCATTAGGCCCCTACAAATTCTTAGTGCATTATCTCCAGCTACACGGCAGGTATATAGTAGCATCAAGACTCGATCCCGCCACTCACCGAAAGCCACCAACCCCTGGTCCCCAATCGCGACCACTAGGCTACCGTGACCAAGCTGATAAACCATTGAATATATAAATGATGCTTAAATGAAAAAACGGCGTTTAATTCCATTACAAGAAAAAAAATTCAATTGCAGCGACTAATATAAAATTCAAAAGTGATAATAAAATACCTAGATCCAAATAAAAAAAATAAATTAAATTAAATTTAAGAAAATACATTTTTCTTAAAAGATACTTAAATTTTAAATAATTTGATTATTCGTTTTGAATTAAATTTAATTGATTGCATATAACAGATGCAATTAGAAGCAAATTAGTAATTATTCAAAAAGGACCTACACAATATTTGAATGAAAAATCAATTAATAATCAAAAGAACATCCAATCTTGTACGATTCAGTGGATTACATTTTGTTAATACCCTACTCCAATTGACATAATTAGGTTTGGTTACTATATACCCGAAAGAAACAGTTTATTCGATTTAGAGCCAAAATTTAAAGTTAAACTAAAAGCAACTCTATTTGATAAATATCACATTGCGCTGATTAACGACGAACACGCTAAACTGACCAGTATGCAATGTAATTTTTGAAAATGACAAGGCTTTTTAAGTCTTCAGTGCTCAATAAGGGTAGATGAATATTCTGATGAGTATAGAAACTTAGAAAGAAATATGTTCTCGCATAGTTTCGGAAGTTGAGTTTCCAGTGCGGATGTGTTTGCCGGTAACCATATTAGGGTTTCTGGTTTCCCGGGGTTTTCCATTCCAGGGAATGTCCGGGAAATCCCGGAAATGTAATTGTCGTTCCCGGGATTTCCGGGAATACATAAAAATTTCAAAACAAGTTACTTTCAAATAAAATCAGTTATAATTATATAAAATACGAATACTTATAAATTCCAAAAGTTGAGTTTCCAGTGCGGATAATGTTTATTTATATAAAGAGCTAAAAAATACAAAAATATGTAATAAATTGATTATTCATTCTTGAAATAGGATTTCAGAAAGCATAAGTAATTTATACTTTTATCACTCAGCCTTGTTCTAAGCCTTGTGACGTTCAATCCGGCAGCAGAAAATGCTCTCTCGGCTTCAACTGACGTTAGAGGAATTGTTTTTAAAGCCTCACGTAGGTTTATAATGTTTGGTGATGGATTTTCAATCGAGTCGAACAACTGCATCTCTTGTTTCATGATTTTGTTAAGACTAGTACTTTTTTTAGTTGAACAATATAAAACTTAAGTTTTAGAGTAAATTGTTTCTCTAATTTTTCCACCAACTTCATAGGTTTTTTCTTTCAAAATCTCCATGCTCTCTTCTTCTGAGTGCGAAGAGTTAGATATTGAGTCCTCTTCTTCGCAGAAAAGCCTAGTCCCTATCATTTGGGCTTGTCTAACCAAACAATTCTTACGCAGCAATCGCGAAATATCGACTGTAAATGCAGCTGCTTCGTATTTTCTCCCAAAATTCGGGTATTGCATTAATCCTATTAAATTAACGTTGCGTGTCTCAATAAATCTTTGCATTAGAGAATATTTCATATTTTTCGAAAATTCTGAATTTTGTTCGTTCAATTTTCCAATATCGAAAGAAGATACACCTTCCGCAGTTTGCAAAGTTACAAACTGACTGCATAATTTTTCTAAGCCAATTTTTACTGGCTTTAAGCCAGCTACAATTGTAGTCACAGTTTCAAATTCTACATTGGTCATTCTACATTGGTCAAATTCTACATCATTTGTTCCTTAACCCTCTAAGCGTTTTGCACGCTTTTTCCCCTACTGTTCGAAATAGTGCGAAAGCGTTTCCGCCGGGTAATTCCGTGCGGCTGTGAACGCACCAAAAGCGGCAGAGCCGTCTTTTTTCGCCATCACAGGATGTATTCGAGATCGTTTGCGCCGGGTTTTCTGAAATTCCTTTTCCCCTTTTTAAACGTTTTACATCTTGTTAGATAATTGGGGAGGGTTGCGGACACACAATGAACTTTGACAGGAATTTGTATGGCTCACAAGGGAACCCTCTCTTGGCCTTAGAGTTAAGACATTTTCCATTCAGACATTCTTTCAAGAGGGAAAGGGGAAGATTTCCTTTCAAGTGTGTTTGTCGGTCAGCTTGAGTTGAGATTTTATTGGATTTATGAAAGAAATGCGTCCTTTGACCTAGCTTTAGAGATAAATTTTTTTTATATAAACCAATCCAAAAAACGCTTTAAAGTACAATCACAAAATTAACTAGATTTTTTTCCCATTTTTTAATTAATATTCATTTCGAATTTTAACAAATTTAGATAGAGTAGGAAACCTATTTTTTTATATTGTTGGACAAATTACTTTTTGTATGTTTTCTTTGATTGCTAAAAACTCACCTTTTTTATTTTTCCTCATATTAAAAATATCAGATAGAGTTAAGATTTTATATTATATCTATAAAACTATAAAAACATTGCTAAATATATATCGGGAAGAGGACATACGTCAACTTCAAATATTGGAATAGGAAATGTTATCGACTTGCTGACTGGCTTTGTGATAGACTACGAAGTAATGTCAAAGCGGTGTGGAGAATGTGAACACAAAGCTTGTAAATTTGAGCTTGGAGAAGACAGTGCTGAATTTCGTATTTGGTAAGAAGACATCAAGATGTTTGAAGTACAACTTATGTCGGATCATATGGTGCAATGGAAGTAAATGAAGCTGTGATTTTATGGGAAAGATCTGAGAGTATTGGCTTCCGGTACACAATTTTGCTCTTTGATTCTTGGTGTTTTTCCATCACGTGGAAAGAAATTTTACCCAATCTTTGTGAATACTACAAAGATTTGGTAAAATAACCAATCAACGTAGAATATTTACCCAAAATCTTGCCGATTTATCAAAGATTAGCATCAACTGGATTATTAAGCCCATGTGTCAGAGGTTTGATATAAAATTCTAATGAAGCATTACATTCGATGATATGGAACAAATATTCCAATGAAAATACAGCTTATAGGAGTCGCGTGTTGATTGCCGTGTCGAGTGCAATACCTGAATTTAATGTTGGAACATTAAAAGCTCTAAAAACATTTCAGGATGCTAATTGAATTTGTAACACG
>BMAW01089968.1:0-29723 GCA_019974015.1 Nephila pilipes | reverse complement strand
AAAATGTTAAGGATCTTAGGAAAATGTAGTTAAAAATTTAAATAGTATCTAATTTTCTAGAATTAAAGATTTTAAAATTTTGAGAGTTCTCGATAGTGTTACGCGAGGTCCATTTTGACCATGGGGCAGTGCCACTTATCGATGGGAAGTCCTGAATTTTGGAAATAATCAGGATATCACTGATGCATTACTTCAGTGCGCTCGCAGCCTTTTTAGGGCTGGGAAATGGACATATGAATGTCCGAGCGCGGCTCTCGGTCTTTTTTGCGAAGATGCGATTGACGCATCATACGCGGGGAGTTGCTGAAGCAGTGCATTAGGTATTTGAGGGATCCTGATGAAGAAATTTAATGATTGTTTTTTAATGAACTCTAGAATTGGTTCAATTTTTAGATCTTTATGCAGGACTTCATTCCGGACAAACCAGGGTGCATTTATCATTTTCCTAAGGTGTGTGTTTTGAAAGACGTGCAGTCGTTTCAAATGGGTGGTTGCAGCGGACGCCCAGATAGGCGATGCATACAACATGATCGGTCTTAAGATGGACTTGTAGAGCAAGATTTTGTGCCTGATCGCCGGCTTGCTCTTACGAGAAATCAAGCGAGTGAGCAAACTGCTCATTCCGATAGCCTTTTGATGGGCATTTCGGATGTGGCGGGCAAAATTTAATTTGGCGTCTAAAATTAACCCTAGGTACTTATATTCAGTGACCCAGGGGACGGGTTGATCAAAAATGGTGACTGCTGGCAAATTGCCAATACACCGTTGTTTCGTAAAGAGGAGGCAAGCGCTTTTAGATGCATTAACTTTAATTTTCCAGTCAATGAGCCAGAGCTGTAAACGAGAAATGTATGTCTGCAATCTTTCAATAATTTTTCGATTGCAGATGTCTTGGGACATAATAGCAGTGTCATCAGCATACATTGCTAAGTGAATGTTGGCAGCCTTCGGGATGTCATTTACGTACAAAGAAAAAATTCTTGGACTTAAAATCGATCCCTGGGGGACTCCACTAAGGATTGGCCGGGGGGAGGAGACTGCGTTTTCGACTCGAACTCTGAAACTGCGAGAGTCAAGGAACGAGTGTATAATTTTGATAAGTTGGTCCGAAATTCCAAGTCGCATCATCTTGGAAATGAGCCCATCATGCCAAATTTTATCAAAAGCTTTGGCAATATCGATAAAAAGCATACCCGTGGCTTTGTTATTGGAAAAGCCTTGCTGGACCGTCTCAGTAACTCTAAGTAACTGTGTTACTGTAGAGCACTTGGGAACAAAACCATGCTGCTCTGGAATAACAATATTCCTGGAATTGCAGAACTGGTCCAGGCGATTCAAAATAACACATTCATATGCTTTGCTCAGCGAACTGAGTAACGATATAGGCCAATAATTTTGAGGATTCGAATAATCTGAACTAGGCTTGAGAATGGGGACCACCACGGCGATCTTCCAAGCCTTAGGGAAGTAGCAGTTCTCCATTAAAAAGTTAAAGATCAGCGTGAGAAGAAAAATAAATTTCAGTGGGAGATTTTTAAGAATGCGATTAGAAATTAAATCCAATCCTGGAGCTTTCTTAATTTTGGTATTATGTATAAAGTCCAAAATTTCGCTAGCCTGGACTGGTTCCAGGTCTAGGCAAGTGGAGGAGGCCAAAAACCTTTGGACTTTCCGCGTAGTATGAGCTGAGAATCTGGGATTCTCGTCTTCATTTGGTTCGAATTGATTTTGAAGGCTATCAGCTATAACTTCCGCCTTTTCAATAGGAGCTACAGCAACACTGCCGAGGGCGCCCTTCAGGGGCGGAATGGTGTGAAAAGGCTTTGTGAGTCGGGAGGTTTCCCTCCAAAGGGTGTTTGTATCAGGCGATAGGCCTTCAATGTGTTTTTCCCATCTTTCCTGGGAAAAGTGTTTAATGTCTCGTTTAATCTCATTACTGAGTGTACGGAGTTCAGATTTAAGAGCCGGATTCCTACATCTTTGCCAGACTCTCCGTACATAATTTTTGCGACGAATTTTAGTTCTGATTTCTATAGGGAGTCTCAGAGGAGGAGGTTTAAATTTTGGTTTTGAGGCCGTCACAAGTGCCTCAGAAATAGTTACACCAATTTGCTCTATAGATTTTTCAATATCTTCATTGCTGGAGGTTTCTGGAATGGGGAGGGGTTTTGAATTTAAAATAAATTTAAAATTCTCCCAATTGGTAGAGAGTTGCTCTGGTAATTTTAAAAATGCAGAGTTAGTGTGAAGAGTCAAGATGACCGGTAAATGATCTGAGCTCAGATCATGGATGACTCTTATATCATAATTAAAAGGAATATTTTTAAAGATTGCAAGATCAATAATAGAATCCCTAGCCCCCGGTCGGGACCTAGGGTTAATGTGCGTAGGGGTGTACGGTGCAACAACCCTAGCACCAGGAGTTCTGCTTATAACATTTTTGAGTTTATAGCCAAAATTGTTTGATCTTGAATCGTGCCAATCTTTATGACAGGCATTCATATCTCCAGCAATAATTAAATTTTGACCAGAATTAAGAAGTTTAATAAAATCCTCCTCAGGGAACTGGTGTCGATTGTGGGGGGTGTAGCGAATATAAGCAGAAATTATTCGCAAAGGTGGATAATTATTAATTTTAATTTCGATAGCAGTTGCATCGATATACTGTAACCTCGGTAAGAGGACTCTGCAATGTTCATAATTACTTTTACAGTATATAGCGGTGCCTCCGTCAATACGAGGAGTTAAAGTTATTCTATCGTCTTTGTGAAGACGATAGTTGGCGATCTGGGGTTCTTGCCCCGGTTGGAGCTTTGATTCTTGAACCAAAAACAGATCAAAATTTTGCTCTGTGACGAAGTTTCTGACTTCGTCAATCTTGGAACGCAGACCATTTGCGTTCCAGAACCCAAGAGAAATGTCGTGCACGTCACGATTGAATTTTAATGTTGGGGTGGGGCGCGGTAAGCGCGCCCGTGCTTAAGTGCGACATAGGCCTCAAAAAAAATGCAGGCCTTGTCGTCAGCTGCTGTGACTTGGCGAAGGGCAGGGAGACACTCCCGGAATGCCCGAGCAAAAAGTTGCTCGTCTACATTCGCGTCACTGGCGATAGCCATAACAGCTCGGAATATTTCCCCAAAATTTCCGGAGCTGGGGGAAGCCGTAGAATTTTGAACAGGGTCGGTATGAACCATAGTCTGTCCGGATAGGATTTGGGAGTATGATACTTGTGGAGTTGCCTGTCGATAACTCTCGAGAGGACGCTGGCTCTTGGGAGAGTTAACAATTTTTGGTTTAGGGGCCGAATTTTTATTTTTTAAATTTTTGTTAGAATTTTGATTATTAGTAATTTTGCTATTAAGTTTAGGGCCTGAATTCTTGCCCTTAGGGAATCGGGGGCATTGGCGCCAATTCGCCGCGTGTTCCCCGCTACAGTTTGCACACCTTAGAGGAGTGTCGAAGTCATTGGGGCAGTCCCTAGCTCGGTGAGCCCCTGCGCACTTGACGCATTTAATAGGGAGGTGGCAAACCTCAGAGGAGTGAAAAAACCCCTGACACCTCCAGCATTGAGAGGGGCGCTTGTTGCCCCGATAATTCTCAATGCTGATGACTGTTCCGAACATGTCGGTGTAGTTGTAAATTGATTCTGCATTGAGGTTATTTAGAATTTGGAAATATATGAGGGGCATCGGAGCCTTGGTTTGAAATTTACTTAAGCGGGAGATTTTGTGCACAGTAAAACCTGCGCTCTCAATCTCCTGCTTAACTTCTTCTAAGTCGGTGGTCGATGGGAGTCCACGTAAAATTAATTTTAGAGGACGATCAGCTTTCAACATATATGACTTGAACTCCACGCCTTCAGTGCGTAGGAAGTTCGCAAGCTTTCTGTATTCCGTCTCATGGTTAACCGTGAGGCGGAGGAAGCGGCCGCTCAGTTTGCTGTATAGCGAAGGCGCTTCCAGCCGAGCGAAGGAGAGGAGTTGCCTCCAATCACCCTTCGGTGTGATGAAAAAAGGAGGAATTTTTGGGCGATTAACAGGAGTGGCGGGGTTCATTGGTTCCCCAGCGTCCTCTTCCTCACTGAGATCTGAAATCTCATCTCCTTTGGACTTAATATTAGGTGTAGTGTTTGTCTGGACCGTGGTAAGGTTAGAAAAAGCTTTCTTACCCTGCTTTGGTTCGTTTTCGGCAGCTCGCTTCTTTGATTGGCTCGCTGGAAGGGAGGCCCCTCCCTGAGCCGGAGCTTTCGTGTAAGCCACACCCACTTCCTGGGTTTGAGCGGGAGAACGGGCGACATTTTGTTTTGCCGCCTTCTTCGCTCGCTTCTCGGCTTTCTTTTTCGCCGCCTCGATGATCTTATCGAGAATTGCGGTTGTTGCCGGAAGCTTGAAAATAGGGACACTTAATTTCCCTTTGATGGCAGAGAGCTGAGCATAGGCAATGCCTAGCTCAGCGTGAGCTTTCGCGAAGTCGTCAGGCTTCTGTGAAGAAGCGGCAGTAAGCTTTTTTGCCCAGAGGGCATAGCGATCTCTGAGTTCGATCAATAAGCGTATTCCCTCGGAATGCTCGATGAAGAACCTTTCTGTTTCTTCTGAAGAAGCATCCGGGTCTAGACGAGGTGGTGGTGGTGAGTCGGTCGTTTCCGTTTGATCATTAATGGCGGAATTAGTATCGGCAATCAGTTGTGGGGGAGAATCATTCTCCTTAGAGATTTCCATGGACGGATCCATGGTCTTTGAAAAAAGAACCCTTGAGAATTAAAGAATTTTCAATCACCAGTGGTGAGAAGAAAAAAGTTAGCTTGTATGAAATGTGAAAAAATGAGCTCTGGATATAACGTCTGTTCTCGACAGCCTCTCTGGCAGCCAGCTACACTTCACTCAAGAAGGAGTAATCCTCTCTGGCCCTCTCTCTCTCTCTCGTCATTACCGAACAAAAAGGGAGAATTTGTAATATGTTTTGCAGAAAAAAGAGATCTATCTGTTTGATTTTTGTGCAAGATTAAGAATTTTGTGCGAATTCTGATATTTTCATTTCATAGGAGTATCAATTAATTTGTTTAAAGTCAGATTTCTATTCTTGTGATGATAAATGAGAATGGTGTTGGACGCAGAACGAAAGGAGAACATTTGCGTTAATGCTTTCTCCAAAGAGGATTCTTTTTTTCCATGTATGATGAAATAAATGAATAAACTTTTTTTATGCTCTGTTGAAATAGAAATTTCTTTTTAAGTGTAATTTTCATCAAGTAGCGAGATTCTGGTTTCAATGGCAGAATGAATAAGTTTTTTTTTTATGACTGAAATGAAAATCCGCTTATAGTTGAGCGACGAAATTTTCATATTAAGTTATCAGATACTTCACCCTGACAGACAGAGGACACCTGAGATTTACAAAAATTAGATAGTGAAAGATTGATTTGTTATGAAGAAAGAATCATATTACTTCGTTTAGCGGTGTGTTGCGTTGACGTTAATCCATTTAAACTTGCAAATTTAACGATTCCTAAAATGTGACAAATAAATAATTTGAATACGCTAAAAATTTAGCCAATGAGATCGGCATGAGATAATTTTAAATTAATTACACCACGTGTTCCTGTTCGAACTATAAAACAGAATTTTTCATGTGAAAGCTTAGACAAAGCAATACTGTATGTAAAATGTAAATATAAAAAGAATTCCCCCCCCCCTTCTGTATTGTAGATCAGGCGATCAGTGCATTAAAGTTGAGATTCCACCAACTGAATAGTCATAACGACTATTTTCAACTGTTATACGCTGTTCACTGATGGAAAAATATGGGTAAAAATAAACATGCGCATTAGAAAGATCTCGAAAACATCTTGACAGAGGAGGATTCCTCTGATCTTGAAGTAATAGAAGTGGCTGATGAAATAGGCCTTCTTTCTTCACATTTAATAACAATTGGATGTCCTGTTATAAAGTTCTAAAATTCATAACTTCGCTTAAAATTGTACCAAATTTTTTTTCAAAAATTAAGAATTTGCTACTTCTAGCGAAATAATTTTTTCGATTTTATAAATAATAATTATAAAAAAAAAGAACAATATTTGTTAAAATCATTTTGAAGGGTTAGCAAAATTTGCTTTTGAGCAGGAATTGACTAATATACTTGTTTTGAAAGAAATTTTCACTGTATTCGGAAAAAGAAACTTAGAAGCAAGTAATTTTAATTTATATCAATTGCATTAAATATGTTTATTCTCTTAAAAGTATATTTAAACTGTCTCAGAAAGTACTAGTCACTAGTTTTAGTCTCTAAAATCGTTGTCTAGTTAAAAAAAAAAGGTTATTTTCGTTTTCTAGGAAACCAATCTTCCGTAAATGTGGACGAGTTGTATTAACTTGATTCAATTACATATATTTTCTACTGGTTAAGACGAATAAATTTTTTCAATGCTTAGGCGTGGTATTTTCTAGCTTTGCCAAAGGCGGAAAAAAACTTCAAGGCCAACCTTGACGGGAAAAAAGTTTGGCGTTCAAGAAAAATTGAAAAAAAAAGAAAAATGATAAATTCACCATCTTTCACACACTTCATACATACAAACACACAAACATATATTTATATATATTTATATTAAAACGAATAAATTAAATTTCAACAAAACTTAATAATCATTAAAAATATTACTGTTGATATTTTGCAGATTAAAGTTTTTGGCAGAATAACTATACATTTTACATGATCCCAAAGTAAAACTGGTATTCAGAAACTCCACTCTAAAAAAAATGTATTACAGCAAAATTTAAGGAAAAAATCGAAAAATTACTAAATTTATTATAAAATCTTGTGTTAGAAAAAGTGACTTTAGTGCTTTTTGATGAAATTGCAGACAATTTTAAATATAATACAAAACAAGTAAACAAAATTTAAATATTTACAAATACCATATATATATGTTTTTTTTTATTATTATTATAGTTCGTTTTCATTTTTTTAAAATTGTTTTTCAAAATGTTGATAAGACGCAAAATATTCATATTTATTTATTATTATTAGGTTATAATAATCTAATTGGTTGAAATGTATTGTAAAATCTGTAACCCAATCCTCTTAATGTTGTTTTAAAAGAATATATTGAAACAGAAAAGCGATGAACAGCCAGAATTATTGAATCAGTAGAGGCGCTGTAATCTATACATTAAAACTATGTTGTTGTTTTTTTTTTTTAAAAAAAAAAGATGCATTGATTGTGAATACCCGTTCTTTCTTTAATTTTGGCATTTTAATTAAGCAACGCATTCCGAAAATAAATCTCCGGAGGAAAAAAAAATTGAAACTGAACTGCTATGTACTTTTTCACCAGATGAAACGGTACTAACCATATTCTTTCTGCTATGAGAGGAGGTTTCACATTGATTGAAAAACTGATGCATTGTCATTGGTAAATTGTGCCTTTTTTAATGATAAGTATGCATAAATACTGATCATATGTGACTATGCTGGTTTAAAAAATGTTCTTTTATAATAATTTATATTTTAATGCAAAATTAAATTATCTTTCACCTTTACTTTAAATACAAAATAAACTGTAACTAAAATGTGTAGTTGTTGACAGGAGATTTTCAATTTCTCCGATTTCCTTAAGCACAAAACGTTCTCATATAAGAGAACGTTAATAAGCATCAAATAAGTATTATTTGCCTAGATACCGGTTGGTGTCATAGTATGTGACACAGAAATTTTAAATTATTGTTACCAATTTCTTTTAGTATAACGAAATTTCGCATCCCACAGTTGGGCCTTGTTTCATGACTCATACTGAAAAAAGGAGCTCCTGTTAATGTTCTTAAATTCATAACTTCCCTTGAAATTGGGCATGCCTTAAAAATTGTCACTGTCATTGAAAAAGCCTTTTCAAAATTAAAAATAATGACAAAAGATTTTAAGAATCACGTTCAGTTAACATCATCTTAAAGGTTTGGCAAAATTTGCTTTTGAATATGAATTGAGTAATATATTATAATTGAAAGAAATTTTCACTATTTTCCAAATGAGGAACTTCGAAACAAATAGATTTAATTTAGGTTTATTCTATTTATTATGCTTATTCTTTTAAAAGTATATTTAAATTACCTCAGAAAATACTTATCACCAGTTTTAATCTCTAAAATCATTATTGTTATCTTGTTAAAAAACGTCATTTTGTCTTCCAATGAATCAATCTTCCGTAAATGGATGCTACTATTATTTACATGATTCAATAACATATATTTTCTACTGGTTAAGACGGAGAAAAAGTTTGGCGATCAAGAATAATAGAATAAAACAAAGATAAATTTATACTCTTTTGCACACTTTATACACCTTACACACACGTCTGTATATATATATATATATATATATACAGATGGAGGACAAAAGAATACGAACACCTGTGAAATAATGGAAAATCTTTATTAATAGGGGGTTGGACCATCTTTTGACTGAAGTACAGATTTAATGCGACGTGGGATAGATGCATAAAGGTCATGGACAATATTTAAAAGAATATTAAGCCCTTTCCTCCTGCAGAACGGTCTCTAATTCCAAAAGGCTGGATGGAGGTGGAAATAGGGGACGAAGTTTGGACTCCAAATATTCCCATAAATTTTAAATAATATTCAAGTCCGGAGACGGAGGGGGCCAGGCAAAATGTTCAACTTCATTGTCATGCTCTTCGAACCATGCTTGAATACACCAAGATGTGTGGATAGGGGCGTTGTCGTCTTGAAAAAGCAGTCGCTCTTCAGGGAATATAGTCTGTACAAAAGGGTGGACATGATCCCCTAGATGCTTAGATAGTGATTGGATTGTATTCTCCTATGCAGAATAACAAGTGGTCTAAGACCGAGACAAGATATCGCATCCCATACCATAAGAGCCCTCCCCCATGCTTCACAGACGCAAGATGCATTCAGGATTAAACGCTTCTCTGAGCGTTCTCCAGACGTAAACGCGTCCGGTCGTCTGAAATAGGGTGAATAACGATTTATCTGACCATATTACCAGTTGCCAATGCTGTGGGGACCAGACTTTGGGATCTCTGCACCATTGGCGTCGCTTGAAAGCATTAGTTGCTGTCATAAGGGCTTACGAATTTCCACTTTTCCTTAAATGTTCGCAGCACGAAGTTCCCTTTTGACAGTTTTTGTTGAAACGGGGTCCTTGAGATGACTGTTCATTTCGAATGTTATCTCGGATGACGATTGCTTGTACTTTCGGGTGACTATGCCCTTCGAGACCTGTCTATTCCTATCAGAAAGCTGTTATGTACTTCCTGCATTCAGTTGAATTGATTTAGCGTAAATTAGGTTGCATAATTTTAAATAATTTCTCTGCACTTTTGCAGTTACTAGATCTTTATTAAACATGCATCAATAGCAGGTTAGTACAGCATGGAAACAAGAATCAACGGTTTTTTTAGAACACAACTTTAAAAACAAACTTACAGTTTTGTTTACAGTTAGCATAGATATATTAATAGAGATAACAGTAAAAAATACAAAAACTGAAATATAAATTACATGATTCATTTTAAAAATTAACACTAATTAAGTGCACTTAAATAAAATAAGTTTAATATTTATTATTTATTCAAATCAATTAATTAAATTTCGTCAAAGCTATGCCAAGCAAGCTTCAGCTGATTTTCTGAAAACTGCCTGACAGATGCAGCCTCTAGTGGCAAAATACTGAGTTGTTGTTGTCCTCACATTACTCCCTCACCAGTAACTGAGTTACGATAATCAGAAAACCATGGTAGGAGTTTGACATAACTTAAGTACACAAAATTCTATCAGTGCAATATTTGATTCGCTTGTCCACGTAATATAATGCAATATCCAGTATCTCTAGCACTAAATTCAATAAAGTGAATAAGAGCAGGCATTATATTTGCAAAATTGTATCATATTGACAAAATGTAAATGTAAGCAATATACTATGATAACATTGTTCCTGTATCTATATATTCACAACATAATTAACACTTAATGATTTTAATGAAAAACATAACTGAGCAAAAGGTATATAAATATAAAATCTTTAATCTCTAAACCTTACTGGTTGTTTTATCTTCCGACCACATCTGGAAATTGTTTGATTATTATCTGAATTCCCATTTGTTTGTTTACCTGGTGTCGGTTTGTCATCTTTGTCTGTAACCAGTAAATAGGCTGGTTTTAGATGGTCAATTGAGATATTTACATTTTTGTTTTTCATTGATAAAGTGAAAAAATTTTCAGAACGTTCAACTACTCTATATGGTCCTTGATAAGGTGGTTCGATGGCTTTTCTGATTCTGTCTATTCTCACAAAAACATGAGAGCAGGATCTGAGATCTTTATGCACAAATATTTTTTGATGCTTGTTGACACTACTTGATGGTACTGGTTTTAGCTTCTCCATACACTTCTGCAACTGGGAGACAAAGGTTTCTTGGTCCATTTTGATGGTAGGTGGGTCGAAGAATTCTCCTGGCAACTTGATGTTGGTGCCATACATCATTTGGGCAATTGAGTGGTTTGTGTCTGATCTAATGGCAGCTCTCAAACCAAGTAGCACTGTTGGTAGAGATTCAGTCCATCTGATGTTGTTATGTGCTTTTATAGCACTTTTCAAGGTCCTATGCTGTCTCTCTATTTTCCCGTTACTTTGGGGGTGGTGTGTGGTAGTATGCGATACTTTTGCACCACATATAGCAGCAAGACATCTGAGTAATTGAGACTCAAACTGTCTTCCTTGATCCGTTATAATTTGAGCCGGGACTCCAAATCTACAAATCCAGTTGTTGTAAAATGCTTTACCAACTATTTCGGCAGTTATGGCAGGTAGAGGAACTGCTTCTATCCACGAAGAATACCGATCAATGCAGGTCAGGCAGTATTGCATGCCTTCTGAAGGTGGTAGAGGGCCAATCAAATATATATGTACAACGCTAAATCTTCCATCTGGAATTTGGTATATTCCAAATTTAGACTTAGTGTGTCTGTTTACTTTGCATTTTTGGCATCTCATGCATGTCTTAGCCCATTCTCCTACTTGCTTCTTCATCTCTGCCCAAATGAATTTTTCAGTCATCTGTTTGATGGTGCTCTTTACTCCAGGATGACAAAAACCATGTATTTGTTGAAACATCTGCATTCGAAATTCCTCTGGGATATGTGGTCTAATCTTTGATGTTGAGATATCACACCGTAGTGTTTTACCTGATGGTAATGTTGAGGGTTTAAACTGTAAAGAAGAACTTTCCTGCATTAATTGTTGCAATTCCTTATCATGCACTTGCTTCTCTGCTATAGTATCATAGTCGATGGTTGAGACAGATTCAATTCTTGATAATGTATCAGCAACTATATTATCTTTACCTTGAATATGCTGAATGTTAGTTGAAAATTCGGAAATGTATTGTAGCTGTCTTGGGGATGCTTTTTCGTTTTTCTGTCGAAATGTAAATGTAAGAGGCTTATGATCAGTGAAGATGGTGAAATCATTGCCTTCTAACAAATGTTTAAAATGTTTTACAGAAAGGTATATTCCCAACAGTTCTCTGTCATAGGTACTATACCTTCTCTATGTATCATTCAGCTTTTTTGAGTAGAAAGCTATTGGCTTCCAGCCATCATTTTCAAACTGTTGAAGCACTGAGCCCACAGCAAAATCCGATCCATCAGTGCAAAGTGATAAAGGAATTCCAGTTCTTGGGAAAGATAGAAGAGCAGCTTCCGCAAGGTCAGTTTTACATTTTTCAAAGTTTCTCCTAGAGTCGTCAGTCCAAGGCACTTTTCTGCGGTCTTTCTTTTTAGCTCCTTTCAGTAGTTCGTGTAGCGCTGCTTGTGTTTTAGCAGCATCCTTCAGATACCTTCGGTAGAAATTGATCAGACCAAGAAATGTCCGCAGGTCATGAATAGTTGATGGTAGTTTGTAGTTGATAATGGCTTCAACTTTTTCTGGCAATGGGCGAGAACCTTCTGCAGTGATCAGAAATCCCAAATATTCTATTCGGTCAGCTCCCATCACTGATTTGGAAATATTAATTCTAAGTCCATATTGCTGGAGTCTTTCAAACACCGTTTTTAGATGTTCCTTGTGCTCCTCTTCTGAAGATGAGGCAACAAGTACATCATCGAGATAAGCGAATACAAAATCCAATCTAAACAGTACTTCTGTGATGAAACGTTGGAAAGTTGAAGGGGTATTCCTCAGTCCAAAACTCATAGTACTGAACTCGTACAGGCCAAATGGTGTGGTTATGGCAGTTTTCCCTTTGTCTTCCTCAGCAATTGGTATCTGATAGTATGCTTTCACAAGATCTATCTTCGAAAAAATTATTTTGTCCTTCAGAATGTAGTTGAAATCCTCAATTCTAGGAATCGGATATCGATCCGATACTGTCTGTGCATTGAGTCGCCTATAATCTCCTCATGGACTTAATGTGCCATCCTTCTTATTTACCAGGTGCAATGGGCTTGCCCATTCAGATTTGGAGGGTCTGATAATGTCGATGTCAATCATAAACTGGAACTCCTGCTTCACCAGTTTCAATTTATCAGGGGCTAGTTTTCTTGCTTTTGAGTAAACCGGTTTACCAGTAGTTAGGATGTGGTGTTCCACTCCATGCTTGACGATTCTGTTTACCAAGTTAGGCTTAGTTAGATCGGGATATGAGTTAAGCAGGTTCAAATATTTGGAGGCTCTATTGACCGTGCTGAAATCCTAATTTTCTTGAATGGTAGTAACTTCCAATTTAATTGACAGGTTTGTTATCCCATCAATTAATTTCCTGTTGTGTAGATCTATCAGCAGTTGGATCATTTGAAGAAAATCAGCACCTATGATTCCTCGGTTAACTTTGGCTACAATGAATGGCCATTGAAAAGGGCGTCTTAGGCCTAAATCCAATGTGAGCATTTTTACGCCAAATGTTGGGATCTCTGTGCCATTTGCAGCATATAATATATATTTAGAGACTTGACTTTCACCTTTTCTTTTTGTCCAAGGGAGGTTTGAAACGTTTGCACCACTATCCACAAGGAATTGACAGCCTGTTTCTCTATCCTTGACAAATAACTGGGTTTTGCGGCCTAAGATTTCGACAGAAGGACTCGCCGCGGCGTCTACTGGTGGGGCTAGTTTCCCGACTCATCGAAACTGCATGGCTGTACGCATTTGCCCGGGAGGCATTTCTTCCCGAATATGAAATGGTAAAAACAGAATTTTCCTTGTGGTTTGTTCTTCTGCGACTTCTATTCCTCTGTTGATGATGAGGGCTAGGGCTCCGAAATTTCCGTTGTAACTTTAATGAGGTTATTTGGCCTTCCAGTGCAGCTATTTTAGCCAGGAGTTGGTCCATTCCTACGGGCTCTTTCTGCACCGTTGCGACATCTATTGCTCTCGGCGCCATCTCCACGATCTTGTCGGCCATCGTTGCTAATTTGTCGAGGTGTTCCTCACTAACTATGACAATGCCCTTGACCGAATCAGGCATCTTATCCAGCCATAGTGGGCGTAGCGCTTTTTCCGAGACGTCGATACCCGCGAGGGCGCGCATTTTTCTAAGCATTTGACTAGGCAAGATGTCTCCTAGCTCAATTCCCGTGAGAAGACGTTTGATTCTTTTATTCTCACTTTCGACGAAAATCTTCAACAGACGTTCCTTTGCCGCCGTATATTTGTTAGGGATAGGATCTTTAACAATGTCCCATATATCGTCCAAGACCTTCGGCTCTAATTGTGCCACTAGGTGACTGAACATCGTTTCCTCGGAAGTAATCCGGCAAACCTTAAATTGTGCTTCCACTTGGTAAAACCATATGTCAGGTTTGTCGAACCAGAATGGCGGTATTTTAATACTCACGCCGCTTGCTTCCAACTGTTCTGTATTTGGCATGTTGACTGATCCAGCAGAGAGAAATTAATCTAGGGTCACCAATTGTTATGTACTTCCTGCATTCAGTTGAATTGAGTTACCGTAAATTAGGTTGCATAATTTTTAATAATAACTCTACACTTTTGCAGTTACTAGATCTTTATTAAACATACATCAATAGCAGGTTAGTACAGCATGGGAAAAAGAATCAACGGTTTTTTTAGAACACAACTTTTAAAAACAAACTTACAGTTTTGTTTACAGTTAACATAGATATATTAATAGAGATAACAATAAAAAATACAAAAACTGAAATATAAATTACATGAATCATTTTAAAAATTAACACTAATTAAGTGCACTTAAATAAAATAAGTTTAATATTTATTATTTATTCAAATCAATTAATTAAATTTCGTCAAAGCTATGCCAAGCAGGCTTCAGCTGATTTTCTGAAAACTGCCTGACAGATGCAGCCTCTAGTGGCAAAATACTGAGCTGTTGTTGTCCTCACAAAGCTATGACTTTCGGCCATTGTTGTGCTTTGAAGACGTCGTCGAACCCTCTTTCGTGTATGCTGTTATAACGGCTGATAACGTCCTCTTTGCGACATACGTCTGCGGGCAGGAAGTTCATAAGAGAGTAGGGATTTTTATAATAGGGGAAAAAGGGATTGGGACATTGATCCCAGCTCAACATTGAAACGGATGTGTACAATTGGGCAGCAATAATGCTAATATTTAAATATCAAAGGAAAGGAATAACATTTGACATTTCTTGATGCAACAAGACTTCCATCAGTTTTTAAAGAAGTTTAAGGAAATCACAATTTTCTAATTACATGCTTTTTGAATTATTTAGTTTTTAAATTGTATCGTTAGTTTATGAAATTTGTAATAGTTTTCATTTTCATTAATTAAAAAACATTTTTTAACCTTTCCTAAAGTTGGATTGCAGCTTAATTTTTTGGAATGATTGTTTTAATTACCATACGAAATCGGCGAGGGAAAGAAAAAAAAAATATGCATATAAATGCATTATAAAAAAAAGAGATGCATGTAAATTCATTATAAAAAAAGGGATGCATGTGAATTCATTATAAAAAAAAAAGAGTATGTATCATAATTTCATTGTTTTTATAAAGGGGAAACTGTTTTAAAATAATTAAAAAGTACATCATGAAAGTTATAGCTATAAGTTGTTTACTGCTTAAAAAATAAATTTCATGTTTATAATAAAAAAATTTCATATCCTTCCCCTTTTTTTTTACATTGCAGTCAGGTTGCATGCAAAATTTAACTTTCCTGCATTTATAATTTTTTTATAAAGGAAACATGCTGTATGCAAGTACTTCTTGTGCACTAATGATTGTAATATAAAACCAAAACTGTCAACAATTCATTGTAATTAGCACAAAAAAAAGTTAGAAATATTCATCTTGTTAAAAATATGAAAGAGATAAATACTGTTGGAGAGTAGGTACTGTAAGATAATATATATGTATTTCTGCAGAAAATTTACTTTTCATACTTACATTTTTTCAATGAGTGAGAAATTAGGATAAATTGTACATTTTACGTGTTCTTGGTTTTCTGAGAAACTTTGTAATGGTATAAAATTAGTTTTTTTAAAATATTTGTGTTTATTAAAAAAATTATTTTTTGAAGCGTTTCTTTTAAATTTTATGAGGTAAATTAATTTTCAAATGAATAAACAAATTAAAGGCAACCAATTTACAAGACATTTTTCTTCTAAATTGCTGTGAAAAGTAAATGGTGAGAACCTAAAAAACCTATTCAGTTTTAAAATAAAATTAGTAGTTTGTTTTTCAATACTAATCCAAGATATTTTTTTGAAGATGCAACAAATATTTCTCCATGATGAATATTTAATGTGAACAGTGTGTACCAATATTAACATGTTAGTTAATTACAACTATTTAACCACAGGATAGAAAAAATATTCATAATGTTGGTTCAAATCCCACAGTGTAATTGGCTTTACATTAAAATGAGATATTTTAAGGAAATCAAATTATCAGTGCTTGGATCTTGCTTGGAAAATCTGGCAACCTGAGATATCAGTATCTGAAAATACAATGCAACTTTTGATTGTAAAAAAGTAAATAAAACTGAATAATTTGTAATTAATAATTTGTATAACTTCCCCACAGCCATTTTTTATAAATCAAGTCTTAGACAAGGGTAAATATAATCTATACTTTTTATTTTTTCACTAGTTATTTTACATTCAATTTTGTATTTACTTTTAAAGTTATGGTAACTTGAAAGGCTTTCATGTATAGTTCATAAAAAATGTATTATATATATTTAAATATATGTTTGTACCATTCTATTAACTACTGTTAATTGTGTAATGTAATTGTATAGTTAAAAATCCCATGTACAAAATAATTTTTTTATTTCAAACAAAATATATATACAAATTGAATATATATACACACATAGAATTAAAAATTCCTCATCCACAATATCAGCACAATTATATGAATACAATGTACTACAAAAATTCACTAACAAACATTCTCTAAAAGACTAAAATTATGAATCATCTAGCCTTATAGAAAACACCAGCTAGTATTTGAATTAAACAAAATCTTTATAATAAAAAAATTATGCTATAAACTTTTTTAACATGTAAAAAATAAAAACATT
Source organism: Nephila pilipes (assembly GCA_019974015.1). Lineage (NCBI taxonomy): Eukaryota > Metazoa > Arthropoda > Arachnida > Araneae > Nephilidae > Nephila > Nephila pilipes. Next base: position 13,175 of record BMAW01089968.1, on the reverse strand, counting down.
TTCACATTTGACAGTTCTTTGCCAAATACTGACATATATTACACGAGTATTATTTATTTGTGAATATAAATGTGTCATCTTTCAGCATTCTATATTCTCTTCGTTTATATAATTTCTATAGTAATTTTTAAAAATGTATTGCTATTAATGAAATAAAGATAAGTGTAAACGTTGGATGGATATTGGAGCTCTTAGGTTTTTAATCTCCTGTTAAAACGAATTGCTTCGGCCTGTTACTTGAACAAAAAATTACAAAATTAAGTTCATTTTAAAATGACATTTCCTCTTGACAAAAATTAACACATGTACATAAAAAGTGATTATTAGTAGCAACATATTAAAATAAAGATCATTTTCCTTCCAAGCTTAACCAAGAATCATATTCAAAAACAGAAATGAGTTCACTCAGGAAGCGAATTTTTCACACGTTTAACTGAAAGCATCAGGGTGAACACAATTCATGGCACTATATAAAAAGGTATTGTTCGTTAAAATTAAAGAAGGGATTTAGACAGCCATTCACACATGAGAGAAATAATGACCTTTGAAATGAATGCAAGGTCAAAATGTAAATTAAAGGAAATTAACTAATGTATTTCTGAGAAAAATATACATTGAGATAAGTTAGTTGGTTCTATTTTTCATTACTCTAAAAAACTGGAAATTATAAATAATTTTCTCCGTAAAGATACTGCTATAAATGATGATGTAATATTTCAAAAGTAGAAAAAATTTATAGTTGCACTTCTAAAAATAAAGAAAACATTAAATAACTTCTAAAAGCAATGCATGTCAAATGTTATAAAAAGAAAACATTCTGCAAATTGGATTTGAAACTTATACTAACAAGTTTATTCAGAATTATTTTTATTCACAATTGTTTTCATTCGACTCAATTCCTATTTTTATGTATTTCAGAAGTATAGAAAGCTACATTAACTTAAATTTTTGAAAGATTACTTATCTTACTCCTAATTTCACTATAGAAATATGTATACAATTTGGTAGACCTCTTATAACTTAATATATGCATATAATTTAAGTCAAAAATTACTAAACACAGACTTGTAGCTAATTATGATTATGCAGTTTGAGATAAATAAAAAGCACTCGAAAATACAATAGAAGATTTTTTATTCGGTTTTTTTTAATGCTGACAAAACCATATGAAGATTATTTCAAATATTTGAATTACAATTGTATTTAAGTTAGAAGTAAACACAAACGAGTAAAAATTAATTATTCTTTGCCATAAAATAGAGCAATATACATCAAAACGTGTACTTAAATTATTTTACAGAAACTGAAATTTTTTTCTACATTATGTGTTAGTCTTGCATATCGTCGTAAGTTTGAAGCTGTGGAAAAGGACTTATCGCACAAGAAACAAGTATTATGCATGATTAAATTAAGCTATACAGAGTAACTGATAACAGACGAAATACAAACACTCAATAATGTATATATTGAAAATAAGTTTTAATAATACCAAATACTCATGAAGTAACAGAACTTCCTTTTCCACAATATTACAAGTACCTACCTTTTCCACAAGTACCTATCGAATTAAATATATTTTAAATTGAATAACGAGATCAATTATGAGAAATATTAAACCCTAGGAATTTATTAATTTTCACAACATATGCAAAAAAAAAAAAAAAAATTTAGAAACGAAGATTATAATTTGTAAAAACACTCCCGAGTATTTTTCCTAACACATTTACGCACATACACGCACATATTTATATTTAATTATGTGTTATGCATTTGTTCTTTTATGAACAAATTTTATATCAACTTATAATTCTAAAAGCATTGCAAAGAAATGTTATATGCGATCGCAGCGCCTCTTACATCGTTCAGAGAGAGTAAACTGGGAACGCAGTCGTCGTGAGTGCTGGTTTGTCAATTAAAATGCTGCATTAAGAAAGGATGGGATTTGTTACTTTTGTATATCTTATTTATGAGTAATAGCTGAGGATAACTAAAGTGAGAGATAAGAACAGTTGGAAATTTAATTAATAGAGAATAACAAAAAAAAAATTCAAATATTCTTTTTATTTAAATACGAGAATTCCTGAGACATGTATTATATTCTTTAATCCAATTTTTCTTTCGTCTGAGGGAATTCAATGTCAATTCAAGTATATAATCCAAAAAACTCCATATTCTGATGTTATAGAATATTGCAGGAAATTTTAAAAAGAATGCTCACAAAAGCTTCCCATTTATAAAAATGTTTTACCACTTATTTTTTTAAATAAATATATATATATATCTATTGACATGGAAATGTAACAAAGGAATAAATTTCAAATATTTGAATTAAAAAGTAACGCTTCTGTAATGGAAGTGAAGTCGTGAAATGTAAAATTAGAAGCCAAGGAGCTTTTAAGATGATTCAGTTAGATGGGAAAATGGATATTAGAAAACAATCGAGGTTTATGGAATATTGAAGCTTTCTTGTGAATAAATTTAAGTATTTCCCCCTTTATTATTCCTTAGAACATGTAAATTCTTAATGGACAAAACATCAAATATTAATATAAATACATATTAAAAATCTCAAATTATCTTATTAAATTAAAATGTTTAACAGCAGTTAAAAGAAACAATTTTTTCAGAAGTTAAATTGGGATATTCTTTCTTAACCATAAAAAATGTCTATGTGCAAACCAAATGTATATGAAGACATTATTTTAGCTTGTTGGTAGAAGAATGATTCAATACTTTTATGCTACAGCAATCCAAGATTAAACATTTCTTTCGAAACGACATAAAAAAAAATGTGTGTGATAATCTCTCATTGAATTATGAAAAGCAGAATATATATGTAGCAAAATATAAGTTATACCTGTCGTCTTTGCAAAATTATTAAGAGCAACACTAACACATATGACAACCTGGGACGGTAAAAATTTTGATAATGATTCTGATCAATTAACCTTTAAAAGTTTAGGGTTTTTTGGGATGTCTTACACCTTCGTTAAGAAATCGAAACTTTTGCTTTTTGAGAGAATTTTTTTTTCAGGTTCGTTGATTACGTTTTGTGTTTTTTTTATCCAATCAGGAGATGGGAAATTTTGCGCCTTCGTTCGTAAACTTTCAATTGTTGCTTCACCTCGGTCAAGTGACGAGGATAACACCTGAGCTGGCATCCCCTTCTCCTAATTTCCACGCCAACGGGAGGACTTTGAGCCTCGACGGATTTGACGTTCATCAGCCTCGGCTACACAGCGGGTATTTTGAGGGGTCAAGGCTCGAAACTATAACTCGACGAATACCGCCAGTCACGAGTTCGATACCATGACCTCTAGGTTACCGAGGCCACAATGAAACATCAACACAACTCCTTGGTACAAAATTTAATAAGAAAACTGATTTGTATGTTCAACAGTTAATTGAAGAACAGTTGCAGTTTAATTTAACGACAATAGAGAAATCTTAAGAAAAGCAGCTTAAGGTATCCGTACACCTTCGGAGAAAATTTTTTGAAATGCATTGGTATTTGCTGTCAAGATATTTTTTAATGCTAAAATATAACCTAAACTATGAAAAACACATTTAATAATCTGCTTTTAATTCCAAAAAATATTTGGGAGTTGAAAACATGGTGAAAATAGTACATAAATTGATTATCAGAATAACACTCATAATTGAAAAGTATACAAAAATATCATTATTCTGTAAATTTTATCTTATTCAACATAACATTTTTTGGGGCTGGTACTACTTTCATGATGAAAATCATATTACTACAATTTGTATTGTGTTTCGAGTCAAATAACAATGAAAAATCAAAAAAAAGTTATAACAATACATGATTTACACCTTTGTTACTAAAAACATATCAATTTTTTAACCATAAAAGTAGTAGGGGTTCTTAAAAACTATATAAGGAAGATACCTGCAAAATTTAAATTAATTTGGTTCATAATTTTTTCTGATATCTACATTGCAATATGTGAATATGTCGAGAAAACTCATTTTGAGAAAAATCAAAAACAAACTTTCAAATGCAATTAAAAATTAGCTACCGAGTAAAATTCAAATCCCTGTTACTTAAGTTCTAAATAAGGTATAAGCAAAATTCAAACACTATTAGAAAAGAGAAAAAAATGAGTTTAAATTTTAAACTGACGTTTTAAAATTAGAAAATCGAAAATTTTGACAAAAATGCCGTTTCAAAGGTGTACGGATATCTTAAGAGCAAAAAGAAGGAAAAAAATTCTGAATGAGAATAAAATATCTAACAACCATCGAAAAAGCCCATCCCTTGCATCTTTGTCAATCATTTCGTCGTCCTGGATAGAACGCAATATGGACCTCGACAAAAGCTCTGTAAAAAATTTCTTAAACCATATAAAATCAATGGAGTAAAGCCTAATGATATCTACAAGGTAGAAAAATATGGCAAATTTGATGGAAAACGAGTACTTGCGTCGAATACCTGAAACCATGGCGAATATGGATGGAAGTTATGCACATACATCTTTTCATCGTACGTTGCGAACTTTGATACTTGCTATAATTCTTTCTGATGCAAACGTGTTGCGTTTTACTAATTTTTTTTATCTGTCAGTCTCTAGCAGCAGCAGTCATATGAGTGCTAGCCTCGGCAGGCTTTCAGTATAAAATTAAAAATAACATCAAGAATAGAAAGCAACAAGCAATTTGTCCCATTATCAGGAAACTCTTGTTATTTATAAAGAGGAAAAAATAGAAAAGAAAAAAGTGGTAGTTACTTTCAATTAGAGTGATGCCTATGTAGCTTTTTCTTTTAAATCAAAAAGTAGTTTTATAGTAACTGCAATATTTATATGATCATTTGAGTGCTGGCCTGTCTGTAAGTCTCTAGTTATCACTTTTAGTTCATTAATTTTTACATAATATGCTGATTTTTCATATACGAGAACGCAAGCCCGTTTGTGATGGCCGATATAGTACTGAATGTGCATTCCTTCAGCTCCCTTTGTTACATCGCAAATCCAGACTCACATTTCATTTTAATTCTTTATCTCAATACTTTTTTAAATCCTTTATTTTAAATAATATCGGTAAATTGCACTGGACACTTGAAGTTTAAATCAATTAAGCAGGAGATTAAAGCCCAACAGGGCTAGGTACTCCCAAATGAGTCGTTAAGTTTTTTTAATATATTTTCTATGGCAGATAATAAACAGTTACAGCAACAAAAATAAAAGAAAGAAAGAAAAGAAAAAGTAGAGGAAAAAAGAAAAGGAAGGAAATGTCAGAAAAAAAAAAAAGAAAACGAGTCAGATAAAAACAAATATTTAAAGAGTGCCTGTCCCGTGGGGTCTTAACTCCGTTAGAATTTCATCATGAAGTTCTTGTACAGTTAAGGAAGCATTTTACATATGTGCAATTGCACATTTCATTTACATAAATGAATCAATAGAGGGAGAGGAAAGATAGGAAAGAAAAAGATTAGATTGCCATAAAGCAGAAATAATGATTCTTTTCATTTTTCACATACATTAAAACGAAGAGATTGATAAATATGTTTTCTAATTTTTTTTACTCTTTCGCTCTCCCTTAAAATCGATTCTGTTTTCGCACAATAATGCTGAAAAGCGCTATTTGGACAGATCTCTAATTGGTAGGAGAGGAACAGTACTTTTTTTTTGCTTTATTTTTTATTTTTGGTCGCCCAAGGGGCTATTGTTTTAGTTAGATAACTTTTCGCATACCAGATCCCTTTTTTATTTTTTATCGTTTGGTTCAGTTTTAATTACATTTAGCTTATATATATCCAATTTATTAATTTATCGTTCCCTTTCATTTAAATTACATTTAGCTTAAATATATTCAATTTAATAATTGATCATTCCTCTTAAGTAAAATTACATGTCGATGGTATAACATTCAATTTAATTATTTATCGTTTGCTTTAATTTTAATATCGGAAAAGTTAACGATTGTCCATTTCTCGACATTTCATTGTTTACTTTAATTCTTATATTTAATTGAGTTTTTGATAAGAATTATTTTTAAAAAAAGGGCACCTTTTTTGTATCGAGCGCGACCAAAAAGGTGCATAATCATGTACATAATCAAGCTTCAAATTTCCATCACCCAGTTCAATCGACACTAGCTCTACCTGTGAGAGAAAACAGAAGATTGAATCAAATATCCAAGTCTATACAAGTATACGTCAAGTTACCAAACGAGAACTTGCCCAAAATTTCTCCATTCACAATGACTATGAACATCTGAAATATAAAAGCCTCAAGAATTCAATCGGGATTGTCAAATTCCAAACAAAATCCAAGAAATCACCTGTGTTAACTGTAGCGAAAAAGGACATTCTGCCTCTTACAAAGGTTGCAAACTCTTCCCTAAACCACCTAAAAACAATAATATTCCACTGAAAAAAAAACATCGGAGAAAATTTCACTTTCGCTAAGCATTAACTTCTTCTCAACAGATGGCGCAGCCTACCACTGAAACTTGCAAAAATACACCTCACTATTATAATCAAAATGAAAACCATAATCCAGTGAACAACATTATACAAGCAATTGAACTACTTAAAGAACTTGCAGAAATTGTCGCTCTAATATCAGGTCTTTTAACTAATTAACATAAAATCAAATCAGTTAAAAATAACACTGCAAAGATAACGGCAATAATCCAAGCTTTAATGTTAAATGACGAATAATTAAACACCACTTTTTTAAATTTTGCAATGTATACTCATATATATTATAAATTAATTTTACATTTAACTACCTTTACTTTTGCATTTCCAATAAAAATTAAAATGTTTTTCATTCATTTTAAGTCAAAAAGGGCAAGCATAGAAACATCAACGTCAACAACATTCTACAACCAAACCTTTAGGCTTTTAAAAAACAAATTACTGAATTAAATGTTAATACTAAAACAAACGATAAGAAATCAAAGTTGATAATAATATTTTGTTCAGGTATTAAAATAAAAACAAACGCAAAGATTAGAGTGTTAAGAAATTTTGTCACAAGGATAGATGATTATTAATTAAGATTATATATATATATATATATATAATCTTGAGATACATTATTGTTAAAACAAATTATTAAAATTTCAATCAAACTTGATAATCATTATAAATATTTAAGTTAACATTTTGCACATTAAAATTTCTGGCAGAATAACTATGCATCTTAAAGCACTCTATAAAAATTCTACAATTCAAAAATTCTGTTCTAAAAAAGGTTTAATTAAAAAAAATTCATAAATTGGAAAATTATAATTCATTATAAAATCTTGCATGGAATTACAGAGAATTTTAAATAGATACAGAACTAGTAATTAAGTCTACATAATATATATAAATTTCCAAAAATATTATCTCTAATTATATGTTATTATAAATCATCTTCAAATTTTTAAAATTTTGTGTTACAAAATTTGAGGTAGAATAATCACCTTTATTTATGATTATTAAGTTATATTAATCTAATTGGTTGAAACGTATTGCAATCTCTGTTACCTGATCCCCCTCTAATGTTATAAAAGGATTTTTTGAAACAGAAAAACGATAAATTGCCAGATTTAGTGATCGCTAGAGGCGCTGTAATCGGTACATTAAAAACATGTTAAAAGAAGATACTTTAATGGAGAATACTAGTTCTCGCTGTACTTTAAGCATTTTAATTAAACAACCCTTTCCAAAAATAAATCTCGTAAATAAAATTAAAACTGAACTGCAACATACTTTTTTTACCCCAAGAAGCGGTACCAAAGTTTTTTTTTTTACCGTAAGAGGAGTTTCTACTTGATTAAAAAACTGATCCTCTGTCATTGGTAAATAGTGTCTTTTTTATAAGTATGCATAAATGCTGATCATATGCATGAAAGCTAATTTTAAAAAATTTTCTTTTTCAATAATGTGTATTCCAATCCAAAATTAAAATCTGCTTTTACCACAAGTATGAAAGCTACAGGGGGTGGACAAAAATATGAAAACACCTTGTAAAATGCATGTTTGAAAAGAAAGATTGATTTTAATGAAATATGTAGGTGGCGCTGGCGTTTTTGACTACTAACGCCACCTATACAACTTCGTAAATGTGCTAAACTGTTCAGTTGTTGTCGGAGTACTGTTATGTGAGGTTGTCATTGCATTCTGTCAGAGTTAACAGACTTCGAACGTGGGCAAATTGTTGGAGCACGTATGGTAGGTGCTTCCGTAAGCAAGGTAGCCGAGGTGTTTAGTGTTTCAAGAGGTACTGTATCGAAGATTTATTCCGCATATTTGAAAAGCGGAAAAACATCATCTGCTAAATCACAGCGCGGACGAAAGTGTGTGCTGAGTGATCGTGACAGACGATCATTAAGGGCAATTGTGACGAAAAATAAGAAGACCACAGCTGCAAAAGTTACTGCTGAAATGAATGTTGTGTTACAGAACCCTGTGAGTACCAAAACAATTAGAAGGGAGCTTCCTAAACAGGGAATTTCTGGCCGTGCTGCAATTGAGAAGCCACTCATCAGTGATGCTAATGCCCGTAACAGGAAAAGGTGGTGTTTAAGTCATAAAGCCTGGACTATAGGGCAGTGGAAGCGTGTAATATGGTCTGACGAGTCTTCTTTCACATTGTTTCCCACTTCTGGCCGAGTTTACGTCTGGAGAACGCCATCTCAAGCCTATAATACAGACTGCTTGTTGCCAAGAGTGAAACATGGCGGGGGTTCTGTTATGGTTTGGGCAGCCATATCGTGGTTCTCTGCTGGCCCCATGATAACTGTGACAGGGCACATGACTGCCAAGACTTATGTGAACATTTTGGCAGATCAAGTTCATCCCATGGTACAAACTTTGTTCCCCGATGGTGATGGTGTCTTCCAAGACGACAAAGCCCCTGTTCACACAGCTCACATTGTCCAGGACTGGTTTTCTGAGCACGAGGAGGATTTGTCCCATCTCCCCTGGCCACCACAGTCTCCAGACCTGAATATTATCGAACCTTTGTGGTCTACATTGGAACGGAAAGTGCGTTCTCGTTATCCACCGCCAACATCGTTATCTGAACTTGCCACCGTTTTGCAGGAAGAATGGTATAATATTCCCTTGGCACACATACAGGAACTGTATTTATCCATTCCGAGAAGACTGCAAGCTGTTTTGGATGCCAACGGGTTTCCTACACCATATTAAGCAAAGAAACATGTTTTTTAAAAGGTGTTTCCATATTTTTGTCCAACCCCTGTATATTTTATAAGTGAAATTCACTTGTTATGCATGACTGTTACTTTTCCTGGTATATATACTAGCTGTTCTCATCTATGAGGATGCGTGACTGGTGAATGAGATTCCGACGTGATCGGACGTTCTTTCCCCGCTGAGCATAACTAACATAAAGACTTTCAATCGCCCAAGTAGCACTTTTCAGTGCTATTGTGCGAAGGTGATTAACTTCTTTCCTATTAACGGAGACGACCCCGGAACGAGATAACCTGATAATGGCCACGGAAATGGAATGCAACAATTCCAGACCTTCATCACCAAGTCTAACCCAGGACAAGGAAACCTGCGAGACTCTGAGACTGATGAACGAAAGACTGAGGATCCTGAAAATGCAACACGAGGACGCCTACTCCCATGTATGCCATATAGAATCCAGATATATGGACCGTGAAAGCGACTTCTATAAAGGAGCGTATGGACTTTACCTGACAGCCAAGGAAGCAGCAGAAGAGGCAGAGGGTGAGTATCTCTCTTTTCCTAAATGCCCCATACCAGGCTGCCCCCTACACACACAACTTCCAATCACTCCTGAAAAAAGGTCAAAAACAATTAATTTTGATAATGAAGGTTTCCAAACCCCACCAATTAGAAAACAAGCAAAAAGGAAAATTATCGAGCAACATTTTCCTCAAATAATTGAAACCTCTAACAAATTTAAAAACCTAAAACTCCAAAATGAGATATCAGAGTCTCAAACAATCCAAGAAGAAAACGAGAATAAAAATAATGATACAGAAATGACCATCAAAAACCAATTACCCCCACCTATAATGCTAAAAATAACTAAAAACTACAGGCAACAACTAAAAGAACTCACTTTAGCTTATGAAAACCTAAGAACAAAACTTTCGGGAGAGTATATTAAACTATACGTTGATACCCCCGAACAATATCGTTCTCTAATCAAATATCTCAGACAAACCGAAACAGCAGAATACTATGTCATAAAACCCAAGCAAGAACGTCCAATCCGAGTTTGCCTGAAAGGACTCCCACGGGACACAGATATGGAAGATATCCAAGAAGAATTAATTGAACTTGGTTTTAACCCACAAAAAATCTGCCAACTTCAAAATAGACGAACTAAACTTCCACTACCGATCTTTCTAATTACCCTCCCTAGAACAGAAGAAACTGAAAAAATATTCAAAATTACAAGACTCTGCTACATGACAATAAGAGTAGAAGGATACCGAGGCAGAGGGGTAACCCAATGCTATCGATGTAACTTTTTCAACCACTCAGCTGAGAACTGTTACATGGCACCCCGCTGCCTAAAATGCGGAAGCACACATATGACTCGAGATTGCGAAATAAAAGAAAGGATCAGTAATCCTGAATGTATCAACTGCGACGAAACCGGACATATGGCCTCGTACGGAGGATGCTCCGCCTTCCCCAAACTACCCAAAAAGAAGAACACATTCACAGTAAAAACAAATAAGATCCGAGAAAATCACACCTTTGCAGCAGCTGTAGCAAATAACCCTCAACAGAGGGCGCCACGAGACTCTGATATCACAACACAAACTGAGACAGGGAGAAACCGTGACTACCACTACAACACAGATAACAGACCAAGACCTACTGAAAATTATCACTCCGATAACTTCTACCAAGCAATTGAACTCATTGCAAATCTAGGTGAAATTTTTAATAAGCTCCCAGGACTGATCAAACATCTACCCAGCATCAAAGCAGCTAAAGGTGCGGAAAATAAAAAATACGCGCTAATTGAAGCGCTAATGGATGAAGACAATGAGATCGGAATCACGCTTTAAACTCCTTAGCCTCAGTTTGTGTTCCTGGAATGCAAACGGGGCACTCTCCCATGTTCTAGAACTAAGAAATTTTGTACAGAAGCATAGCCCAGATATCCTTTTATTACAAGAAACACATCTGAGACCAGAAAACAAATTCTACATCCCAAATTACATTTCATATAGAAATGACAGAGCAAACCAATCCACACAACACTCCTCAGGAGGAACCATGATCCTAATAAAAAAATCACTACCACACCACTGCCTGACAACCCCACCACTCCAACATGTTGAAGCAACCACCATTATTTTTGAACCACCAAAAGTAAAACCAATTGCAATAGTTTCCATTTATATACCTCCATCCTCAGACAACAATTTATTCATAAATGACCTAGAAATTCTCAGAAAAACCAGCAGCAGCTGTGTCATTTTTGGCGATTTTAACGCCAGACACAACGCTTGGAACTGCACCCAAAACTCAACAAGAGGTATAAACTTGAAAAGCTACACAGACAAAAATGACATTCAAATAGCATACCCACCAACACACACACGATTTGGAACAAATTCTGCAAACACAATCGACTTTGCACTAATATATGATTTCAACTACAAACACAAAATTGTCTCACTACCCGAGCTCTCATCAGATCATAACCCCATTTTCCTAGATTTTAACTTCCAAACATCAATTGAAATTAATACTCGTGCAGTTTCCACCTGCTGGTCTAAATTCAGACAACAACTAATAGAAACCATTCACCCAACAAATTTTACAAATATCAACACAACAAACAAACTTGAAAACAAAATTATTGACCTCACAGACAAAATCAATCAAGCATATGAAAAGGCATCCACACCAGTTACAAACAAAGACATCAGATACACCCCATCCTACATCAAAAACCTCATAAAAACCAAAAACTATTTACGAAAACAATATCAGAGAACATTAGATCCAGAAATAAAAACTGAAATGAATAGAACTCAAAATTTAATTAAAAAAGAATTTCAAAATTTCTCAAACAAAAGCTGGAATGATAAACTTAAATCTCTAAACACACAAGACAACTCACTCTGGACACAAACTAAGATTCTTAAAAATAAAAGATGCAGTATACCACCCTTAATTATCAATAATCAAACTGCAAACACTGACACACAAAAAGCTGAACTACTTGCAAACACACTCGAACAAAATTTCAAAGAAAACAACAGACCACCAAATTCAGACACAGCCATTGACACAACAGTAAAAAACACAATACACACCTTCCTAACTTCCACACCACTCCAACACTCCATTAAACCAGTTTGGCCAGAAGAAATACAAAACTACATCAAAAAGGCAAATATTAAAAAAGCTCCTGGCAAAGATGGAGTAACAAATAAAATGCTTAAAAACTTTCCAACTAAAATCATACTAATAACTACTTATCTAATTAACAAAATACTAAAAATGCAATATTTCCCAAAATGTTGGAAAACTGCAATAATTTTTCCCATACTAAAACCAGGCAAAAACCCAAAATCACCAGACAGCTACAGACCAATATCACTCCTCTCATCCATAGATAAACTAGCTGAATTTGTAATCCTAAACAGATTCAAAGAACACATTTACCAAAATAATATAATAACACCAAACCAATATGGATTCACTAAAAAACTCTCTACACTTCACCCCCTTCTTAAAGTAACAGAATTAATCTCCTCAGGACTAGAAAAACAAAAAACCACAGGTGCTGTTTTTCTAGACATACAGAAAGCCTTTGACAGAGTATGGTTAGAAGGACTCATCTACAAACTAATCACCTACTCTTTTCCTAACCCACTAATACATCTAATTCACTCATACACCACAAACAGGGATTTTCAAGTCAAAGTACAAAATTCACTATCAAGCCCCAGAAACATTTCTGCGGGAGTTCCACAGGGCTCTTTAATTGGGGCCCATTTATTTAATTTGTACCTGAATGACATCCCCACTTACACACTCACAACACTAAATATGTATGCCGACGACACAGCAATTCTTGCCACTTTTAAAAACCCTAAGACTGTCACAAAAGCACTTAATAATCACCTTAAAATATTAGAAAATTTTTTTTAACACATGGAAAATAAAAATAAATGTCGATAAAACA
>BMAW01089958.1:375634-407723 GCA_019974015.1 Nephila pilipes | reverse complement strand
CCAGGCAAAGAAAATATAATTGGTGCTAGATACAAATAATGATTCCGCGTTTCGTTTTTGAAAACCGGTCGGCAAATCAGAAAGCGACTGAAAGTCGGTTTGCAAGATAAAACCGTTGAAAATCAGCTCAGGAAAATCAGTAAAGTACATGATTGGCGTTTCCGAAAGAGAAAGCGTGCTCAAATGCAGATCCCTGAAAACCAAAACCTACTATAGCCCTGGCAGTAATAAGCCGTTGATATAATTCCATCCTGCTTCCCGCCCAGCTAAGCTAAACAGCCTGCAAATTAAATCAAATCAATCCGGTGTTCCCAAGTCCGTAACAACGTCAAATGTCATTTATATTCTTCTGACTTAAGGTACCGCCAGTAAGTGTACTAACACGAAGATCCAAAACAAACTAACTGCATTTTTCATCACTTGGAAGAACAAAACTTCTCACGAGGCACCCCTCGTCCACATAACGTTTTCGCTTTATTAAGTATAAATCAGCATTTTGTTATGGTTAATTTCAGTTTTTGAAAAGATAATAAACACCCAAGCAGATAAGTGTTAAGTGAACCTTTCTGGCAGTCCCACTTGAACTCAAAAGGGTCGATCCAGGGAAAAACAGGCATCCTATTTGAATTGATTTATCGCTGGTGCAGACATATTCTGAAAGGAAAAACCTTCTGGCCCATTCCCCTGAGAAATGCCTATGTGATAGGGAGAAACTGCAGCTCACCTCCTGTGTGTATGAAGAGACCATTATTAAGTTCTCTGCAAAGAAAATTAAAGTTCAAATATTACACTTTTGCAACTTGTTTGAAATAAATACATTCCAGCCAAGTAGCCTTTTGAGGTCGGATTTGAACTGAAGAAAGGTTTGGAGAAGAACATTTCAGACCAATAAAAGAACCATTTCTTCCAAGAAGAACAAATACATTGGTGGCCCCAAGTGGTCATGTAATAAATACTCTGGAATGCCCAATACATCTTCATCAACACAGCGTGGGCAGAACCTTCTTATTCTCTGAACTGATTCTTCCATAAATCAAATCTGTTTCTAAAAACAGAAATCTAAGAGACTTCAGATTAATTGTAAATGACTTGAATCCTGTTTTTGCTAAATCTGAATCCATGAGAAAAGTGACGATACTTGAACATGTCCTGACTGTAGCCTGGGAACTGCCTGAGTTCAGAGCACATATGCTAAAATCCCTTCCATGGAAAAATAAAAGGCATGGACATTGGCACAGGAATGTTATCGATCCTCCAACCACATACAGGAGCAAGAATGGTCTTTAGAATGAAGGTCACACTTGAATGCAACTGCAAGAAATTAACAATAGAATGTAGGAATCTTCTATCTACAAAAGAGATCAAATGATGGGTACAATAAATCAAAATTGAAATATATGAAACTGGTTTTCAATAGAAAATCATCAAAATATAAGAGTTTCAAACAAAACAATATTTTTGATTTATTGTGTTCTTTTGAGTATTTACAAGATTGAAGTAAATAAAACACATTATTTTAAAGAAAATACATATAAGTAAAATCCTACTTAAATTGGGTTTGTTTTCAAAATCCATGTAGTGGGCAAAATCACTTTGAAATGTGTGAATATTATCTGGTGCTGAGTTGAAATTAATATAGCAGATAAAAGTGACCATTCTACCCCAGCAAATGAAGTTGTTATGAGTATGTAATATTATATAAATAGAAATTAGAGTAAATTTGACGTTTATAATCTTCAGACTCTCTTGTAGCCTTGTATTAAACTCTAAACCAATAGTTCTTTGAACCATCCCATGCATAGCATCACGAAAGTGAGGTCCTCATCTATCTGCAGAAATGAGAAATCTCCTGGCACACAATATGCCCTATGGTACCAAAGTGTTAATAAAATAGACATCTAACTCTTCCAATATTGTCTAGTTTCATTTTCAGTTGTTTCGATCTTCCATTTCCTACATTCCACATTATTTTCATTGAATGATTTACCAAAAGAAAATCTATCTTCCACTTTCTACGTGGTTTTTGCATGTTGAAGACATTGGTCTGATATACATTCTTTGATTTGAAAGATCCAGGTTATAATTGATGTAGTTCTTTATCCACTGGCCGCATCTCAAAGTAATTTTAATACTTGATATAAGTCTCACCAGAAAACATTCAGTAATGTCAAATCACATTTCAGTCCACCTTCTTCAAATTACTTTTAGTGTAGATCTGTAGATTTAGTTCTGTTTTACATCGCAAAACCTGCTTCTTGAAAAAGCTCTACCCAACGAAGTAACCACAGCACTGATGTTTCATCTCCTGGTGGAAAATCTGTCAGTCCCTTGTGTACTTCCTCTTCTCTTGATCTCAGCAGTCGTTCCACACCACGTAGAAGTTGAACAATTTTCATTACAGACACAAGTTTCATGTTCATCTGAGGCACCATACCAAATACACTGTTTGTTGTCAGCAATATATCATTAGAGCTAACTCACGTCACTTGAGCCAAAAAGATTGCCGACTCCTAGAAAAGGAGTTTGTACTCTCACAATAGATAGTCACCCCAGAATTTGGAAGGAGGCAGGAAAGGCAAGTGGGAGGAGCAAGGAGCAGGAAGGCAGTTCCATCTTTGGTTCAAATATTGAATCTTTGCAGCAGTCCAAACATTTTTAATGCTCATATATCAGAACATGTTGATTTCCAGATTTTACTATCACTCCTAGAATGAATTTCTGCATTTGTCAAAAATAATTGCTGCCTCTTGTCTTTAAGGAGAACAGTACTTTTAAACCTTTACCAGATTAAATTTTAGTTATATTTGTATTTATTAAAATAGTAAAAAGCCAAGAAGATTCTAGGTGTACCTGAAACAAAATTAAAACGCAGACGTTACACAGGAACCGTTAAATGTTCACCACATCTTTAGTGTTAATGTGAGAAGAACTGATAAACATATTCAATGATAGAAACAAATTTGAAAGTCAAGTTTTATGGCATCAGTCAAGCAGACATGGTGGCCCACAGAGTTCCACAAACTTTCTTTAAAGTCCATTGAGTGCTGGTTTAGCTTGCCAGTGAAAAGGCCAATCATTTGAAATACTACCTGCATTCTTCAATTAAAGAGGGCAGATCCATTCAAACAAATGATAGGTTTTACTTTTCTTAAAATTGAGTTTACTTGGTGAGATATATTGACAGTAATTTAATACATAATTTTTAGCAACTTTGCTGTATGGAAAATTCTAGTGGTCAGATCTAGAATTTGAGACCATAGTTGTTTCCATTTGGGAGTCGATGAGACTCCCAAACCCAGGCCAGGCTGATACTGTCAGCACCTGGTGCTGGACTCCACAATTGTTGCTAAACCAGGTGAGGCAGAAAGTGCTTGAGAGATCAGGTGTTTCATCTGGCTGGTCATCTGGACTGCCAGGCCTCATTTAGTCCACCCACGTTAGTTGTGTTACTTCTAAATAAGATACTAACAAATTATCAATCCAGACTAATAGGTATCTTTTATTGCAGAGTGCAAGGCTGAGAGAGGATACTTGTGTTTTATCTGTCATTTGACCATCGCTTGGCACTGGGTCCTGTCTCAGCTAGTCTCTGTGTTGTTTCAAATAAGATGGCACACAATTATCAATCCACTAATAGGTATTTCCTTTATCATCTTGATAGAGTTTGACACATTACTCCTTTATTCATTGGTAACTCTGTCCTACCACGCCCTTGAAATGAAAAATAAGGAAATGGACTAAAATTATTAAAAATTTAGGAAAGCAAAAATAAGGAACTATTAATGTCCATATTTTATTCAGTGTTAAAGGCATATGGAAATTATTCCATAAATACATTTAATATAGCAATTCTCCATGTTAATTGAAAGTATCTCTAATGAAATAAAAATGATATAGGTTTCAACTTGGAAAACATATTTTATGGTTGTTAAGACTGGTTTGGAGTTGAATTTGTTAGTTTTATTATGGTTTCTACTAAATGAAATAATTAGTTGAAATATTTCAGTCTAGATTACTTTCTAATCGGCATTTTAAATTCATTGAAAATGTTTGGTTGATTGAAATGGATTCACCTCCAATCTGTTAATTCGATTGAGTTTGAGATATCATTTTAACATAGTTTAATGGAAACAAGACAATGAAAGTGATATACTAAAAGTTATAATATTACGTAGCTCACATTCACTTGAATTATATTTGAATAAAGAGCCCATGTGCTTAATACCTTTCTCATAATGTTTTAAAAGAAAATTGTTAAGAATTCTATTTCTTGATTGTGTATTCATATTACCGTTGTTCTGATGATAGGCTAAAGTAACAAGGTTGAAACATCTGCAAATTACACTTTCTGAATTACAACTGTTTACAATATTTATGCAGGTAAATTGAAAATATTTCATATTGAGAGAGATCCAAAAATTAGAATTCCACATAGAGCTGCACAAAATTAAGAAACAAACCTATTCAAACTGTTTGAAAAGACAGGTCTTCTATTTTTGACAAAGGTTTGCCATTTTGAACCACTTCAATGATAAAAGGACACCATAGGTACATTTTACAATGTACATCATAAAAGACAGAATATCTCAAAATAAATATGAAATATTTATTAGTTTTTATATCATGCACCCTTATAAAAATCATGTCAGATTATATTTCTTTAGTGAACAGGAATAAACTGTATATAAAATAAGAATTGAATCAAATGAAGATGCTCCTGGGGCATTTTGAATTTTCTAGGGCGGTGAGGTGGAAACAGACCAATTAGGTATTTCAAAGATGAAAAGTCATGGGATTAAGGGTTGAAAACAACCCACGTTGTCAAAATTAAATCCACCTGGTTTGGAATGAGTCCTGCATATTATGCTCTAAATAAGAACAAATAGAAAATAATCAGGAAGACACTGCTTTCTTAAAATATTTGACAAATACAAATTGCAAGATATTCCAAAGATTTCAAAACCATTCAGAACACAACAGAGGCTTTTCTGACCTCACCAATTAGCATTGGCTGATCACAAAAGATCTCAAGAAATTATGCTTTAAATAAATATCTTCTGTAGTTCATAATCCAATTGACGAAGTCGGTAGCCTACCAATAAAATCAGGCTGGAAGATTTGTGCTGCAGGAATGCTGAACCTACCAATTTAGAACAAGTATTTCTAGAAATTGTACATGTGCCCATTAAGAGAGCATAGATTATTAACATGACTTCCTCAAACCACTTCACTGAAAAAGGGCTAAGTCAACCTGTGGGAAATAAAGTTCTATGAAGAGTAAGGACAACAAAAACATGTTTTGTACGCCCAATGGACAAATGTTTACAAAATCTCCTTACTTCTAGACCTGGTTTTTAAATCTTTATTTAAACCTCCAGCTCCTTCTACTAAATGAAACATAGAAAATACTTGGAAAATACATGAAGGATACACCGTGTTACAGGAGAAAAGAGGGAGAACCATGATACAAATATGCCAGGAAAGTATTGTGGCTGGAAAGGTAAAGTAAAAGTTTGAATAGAACTGGGAATATTTGCACCTGTTGGATCTGAGAAGTAGGATCTGATGCTTACCCGGTCGATGTTTCATTATGAGATCACCCAACAACCGTTAATATCTTTGAGATTCTATAGGAGTTGTTAATATACTCTGGTGAGTAAATAACAAACTGCCACGCTATTACTTTCTGAGAAATAACAAATAAAGCAGCTCGAGGCTCTCGAGATTTCAATCTTGAACAATTATTTGTGGACCATCTGGCGCTCATTTTATATGAGAGCTTGAACGAAGTTGTCGAGGTGATCGGTTTACGCTCATGGAAGGTTATTTTAAGATGATAGAGGAGCTCCAAATATAGAGATACTCAAGGCAGTTTATCATGTTTAATTGGAAATATTTTATTAGTGTAGCTTTGTGCCAGCAGCGTGAGTTTAAGACATTGAGAAACAATTTAAAGTAAAACAATCTAACTGCTTTTGCGTGTACCAGTGTCATTGCAAATTTCCATGTAAATGGCCTTTGAATTTACTCTGAGGCTTGAATTCTGAAGTTGGATCCATCCATTTTCACGCAAATGCCCATCCTATACTAAACAAGACGACTGAATAATTAATTTGGCCTTGATGAAACCAAAACAAATTGCTGCTCACGACAGAATTTTATTAGTCACAGTATATTAGATGCGTGATCCCAGTTTAACTGGCTCTTCAAAATCTTGGTATTCTCTATTTGTTTTAGAGAGTGTTTATAGTATTTTAAATACAAAATACTACTTTGGGGCTCCACTTAAAATAGAGAGGTTGTAAAATGACTGAAGAACAAGTCAATTAAGTCCTTATCAGATGAGTCCTTTCGACCAGAAAATAATCAAAGCCTGATCTGCACAAAAACGTCACTTAAGGAATATGGATATAAATATGAATTACATGAGTAAAATATATCTATTTATTTCTGACATTCAAAACTACATTTCTATGGTAGCTGTAGGTCTAACTTTTCCTATTTAAAGACAGCTAAATGTTTTACTATGACTTGGTAAAACTACACTTCAAAATAAAGATTTTAAATAACCATTTTAAATAAATCAATGAATTAAACAAATTTGAAGCAAACAACTCAAGTAAAAATTGCAAATCAAGATCTGTTTTCTTTTGTTTTGATTCAAGGTTAAATTTATACTGTCCTGTCACCAGTAGGTCGAAACTTATTTGTTTCAACCGTAATTTATTGTTTCTTTTTATCTTTAATTATTGTAAAGATGTTTAAAAGTATATAGTCCTTCAAATCTTGAGTAAGATTATTTGTGGTTAGACGTAAGTTTATTCTGGAAGCATTTTAAAAATACAAGCCTTACTGGCTATATTGCTTTCTTTTATTCAAACCGTAATATTTTAAGAAAATAAAATCAATTGAAAACAGTCTATTGTCTGATGGTAGAAAGAAAGAAAGATTCTAGTACCTCTTATAATCCATCAAGAAATTTTGCAAATAACAGTGGGTCATTATCTCAAATAAAAGAAGCAATGCAAACAATATTTCCAAAGAGTTAAAACAAGAAATACATTTGAACCGGCTAAGCATACCTATATCTGAAATTCCTTAGTATAATTTATTATTTATTTTCAGAAAAGAGTCTGAGTTTATTTCTTTAGTCTAATCCTGGCCTTTTGATCTGTCATCTTTGCAATATATTTTTGCTCAGCCATGGTGTGGCACATTTAAAACAAACTGAATTGTTATCTTTGATACTAAAGTACAAACGTAGGTTACAGTCGTATTTTAATTAGAGGCGCAGCCTCATCTCGCATTCATTCTAAAGATTTTATATAAACTCAGAGCAGAAACAATGAAAATATCTATATGTTTCATGGCCTTCCTAACATTTGTTCTGATTTATAAATGGTTATTCATTTTGACAGAGAAGCCGCTTTATTTAAAATCCACTTCAATCATAAGTAGTATTGAGACTTTTCTACATCTGGATTAATTCCAAAACGTTTTGCTGTAATTTGAGGAATCAAATGTGACCTGTAATGAATCTTTTGTATTGTCTTGAAGTTATTGGGTTTATACTCAGCTAGAATGATTATACAGAACATCGGTGGCAACAGAGAATTCTACTAATATGGGGCTCAAATATTCAAATCCAGAATTTTCATGTCACAAGCCAGGTGATTTCACCTGATATGGAAACCTATTAAAAATAATTTTTAGAATTTCAACAGACTAATGAATGTCTTCTGAAAAGTAAACTGACCACTGATCTGCTGATCTGAAAACAATCTCCTTCTAAAATCCAAAGAAACACTCTTCCAGACAGACAATTCATCTGTCTAAAATTCAACCAAAATTAAAGTAAAATGAATCATTAAAAGAAACAATTTTTGGTATTAAATTTTCAAGATATTATTGAACCAACTTTTGTTCAATTCTGCTTAAGAGATCTGAAATGTATTTTTCCTTCTTTAATGAATAAAAACCACCGTGTCTGTTACATTATAAGGGAGTTTTGGAAATTTTCGCCTTTACCTTGACTCAGATATTCCAGAGTGGACCTTTCTGTTCTTTTGTTTTCTATTGAATTGCCATTTGTCGCCTTTTTGAATATGATCATGCATCTGATTGACATACAATCACCTTATTTTAAAATCTTTAACTTCTTTCGAGGCTTTTTCCCATTTGGTAATGGGGTTTATGTTATTTTCTTTCTTGCTTTAATTTTCTACTGCTTTCTTTAAGGACAATAAAAAGTTTGTTCCTCTCAAATTCTTCGTTGGAGCACATGTTTGTGCCTGTCTGTTTCCTCTGACACTTTTGCTCTCATCTGCCCTTTGTTTTCATGCACTTTCTTCAAATACTGAAACATTTTTACTATAATCCTTGCCCATTTTATGATGCACGCATCTATTTGCTGTTTATATTTCTTTGTCGATGAATATAGTTTCAATATTTCTTATATTTCCTCTGTCGGACTCTATTGGTGATTTGAAGGTAGTCCCTGAGCACCACTGCTGTAGATATTTCTGCATCCAATTGCCTGAATTCTGTTGCACTGACGAATGAATTTCCGAGATGAGCTTAGTTAGTTCATGATTTCCGAAGTTCAAAATTTATAACCACATTTCTTTGTATAAGACTAACACATGAGTATTTCATTAAAAAGGGAGCATCTCAATACTCTAGCAACTAGACCACCCCTAGGTTTATTAGAAATATAAACTAATCAATAACATAGCCAATAATTTCAGATGTCTCAAATTAAAAATAAAAACACGTGACTGTCGCAACGTACACAAAGAGCACATGACTTCACTCTGAGCAGCCAGAAGTGGGAACAAATGATAGCCTCTAACCCTAAAATCACCCAGATAGAGGAAGGATGGAAGATGTAAACTCTGAACGAGACTTGAGATGAAATCAGATGTCGCTTGAGGTCAAACCTAAATGATGAAATAAAATGAAACATTATACCCAGTCAGAAGACTGTTTCTCAAACTTACAATCTATTATTTCTTTGTATGTTTGAATATTTCACTGCACAAGAAGTTTGACTCTGACAGCATTACAAATTGAATATTTCCATAGAAACCTGAAGAACGTAAAAAGCATTTTGGATGTTCTTCCTCTAAGATGGGGTTCAGACCGATACCTCTCAATCTTTGACTTGAATGAAAGATAAATCTATCCCTATTGAAATTGATAAATATATATACATTTCAATCTATCTCTTTTAAAGGAAATATCACAAAGTAATAATAAATTTTGTTTGAAACGTCTGAGAATTTTCTGTTAAATTTATTCATTTACTTGTCTATATTTAATCCACTTATATTATATAAATTGAATAACAAATCATTAAAGGAAGTTACTGAATTGAACTTATATAATGGAAGAAATCTCTAGAATTAAATCATTAAAAACAGATAGAAATTTATTCAACTATTATATAGTCATATTTGATGGATATAATTGGTAGAAATTTGAAAAGTCTTATATTACATTCAATGAATGCAAAAAGATAATTTGCGAATTCTTTTATCTGAGTAAAGTTAATGAAGCCACAGATATTCAATACTTATTGAAACTATGTATTGATATTTTAATTCATTCTCAAATCCTCTTATATTGTGAGCATTTATTAATATATAATTATGGGTACATCCCCGATTTCTTTTGAAAATTAAATGTTAAGAATAGTTTGGTTGAAAAGACTTTGAATTATAGTTAAATACAATTCTAAACAAATTTGTTTCAAACAAATATTTAATCCTATATTCACTTTATTGAAAATGTTTAGAATAAACTATATCTAATTGTTTTATAAATCTATTAACTGTAACTTTTTCGTAATAAAATTAGAGGATAGTACTTTTTTGTAATAATGAATTCACATATCGTTTAATAACAATAAATAATATGGTAGAATTAAAGAAACCTTATTATTTGACTTTTGAGAATTATATTCCATTCTAGTGAGTTTACTGAATGCTATTAACAATTGAGCCTCCTTTTGATTTATAATGAAATTTAAAGGAAAAGTGGAAAAAGAATATCTAATATAGGAGAGCTCTGTAAATAGATAACTTAAATTAACGTATATAGATATTATTACAATGGTGATTATATGAATATTTTTATTTTACAATGTATTTCTATGGTGGTGTATTTACAACACATATTTTGCGCACATAGTTCTTTAAAAGAACACCTATAAATATATTAGCTTATATACTATTATAATCTCATTTCGCAAAAGGAGAGACGGGTAGTAGATACCAATATATTAAACCTTTGCAAAACTATTCAACTTAAACGAAAGGAATAATTGATTTAAAATAGAAGGTCGAGAGAGGTATGAATAATTAACTTTTAAAATACTACATTCCGATTAAATTGCGAGCTGGAATCTCAATGAAAGATTATTTGTTGTAAGTACTTTATTTGCTACTCATTAAATAGAACTTAGTTTCAATATTATCACACAGTTCAAGAGTTTAAGTGAGGTTTAAAATTTAGGTGAATAACATACGAGGGAGGTTCAAAAAGTACTTGTATTTGAAGACAGATGGCAACATTAAGGTAAATTGTTGTTACCATTGGTGTTGTCTTCTGTTAAACAGAGTCGAAAGAAATTTGACATTTATTCATAAATTATTTTTGAATTGTTAGTCAATTGGTGCCGAATTCAAATCTTATTGCTGCCGCATGGAGTTGTTGATGTCATTTTGCGTTGAGTTGTCACCTTCGGAGAGACTTGCATTTATTGTTATAGAACGGAAACTCAAGCAACAATCAAAACAGCGGGTTGATTTCGGTGAACCTATTTTGAAAAAGGAGAGGATGATCTCTTCGCCTGGAAAAGTTATGACGAAGAAGTTTTGAGGTGCGATAGGCATCAAGATCACGATTACAAGTAACTGAGATTCAAACATTTGTTCAGTGAGTCATAATGCTAAATTTAAAACAAACAATTTTCAATTCTTTTTGAACCATCCCTTGGAATTTTCGAGAATATATTGAACGACCCATGTACTAGCTCAAGTTTGAATTTCATGTCTCCATTTCGGATGTCCTGATTTCATTATTAAAGACTTCAGCAACCAAAACTTAATATCAGTTCAATGAAGAACGAGACAGCAAGAAAAAGGGAACTAATATTTATTAGCTCTCAGAATTACCCAGAAATAAAATGTTATTATAAATGTAGAGCATGGGAACTTTCTCATTTCCTCAACTTAAAATTAATTGAAAATTCTGCTTACATCAATAATTTTAAAAATGGATATAACACAAAAATATAGTTCCAGTTCCAAAATCAGCCATGCAATTATCGTTTAATCTGGTACTAAACGTCACCTCTAACTTCAAACCTTTTGTTGATCATAAGCTCGTCCCACTCTCTATTTGATCTATATGATTTTATGAATTCAATCCAATTCAATACACTTCAATATATATAGATCTTCTCTCTCTCTCGAATTTACATAAGTCCCAATTTATACACAAGTAGAGGTTCTCAAGTCGTAGAGCATTTCATTAGATTATTGAAAGAAAATACATGTGAGAACCATTACACGTCTGTCACCAATAATTATCTGAAAAGAAATTAAATATTTAAACAAAATTAAAATCAAATTTAGGTCGCAGTAGAGGTTTAAAAATTTAAACAAGCGAATTGGAGGTACTAATATATGATCATGGGCTTCAGTGTTCATTATTTATAGTCTTTTACTATTTTTGCATTTTCAAAGGTTTTTCTTTATATCCATGGTGCAATTTGTACAATAATGCGAATATGCATGAAGAATGTATCCACGTCTTGATTTTATATTTAAAATTTGCTAAATTGCAAGAAAAAAAACTTTATTCATAAAAGTCATTTATAAATAAGCCTTTACCTCTTCTCTTCTAGAAATAATACTGAAATTATTTAAGTGAAGGTAGTGTGAGATTCAAATTTGTTTTGAAACAATTACCAAAAGTAAAGAAAATGTTTAATTATTTAAGTTTTATTTAGAATTAGTAATTGTTTTATAACGATGGGTAAAATGTATTTGATTTGAATAATACTTTCAATAAATAAAGTATTATTGAAAGAAAACTGTGTGAGGATAAAATAAAAACAATTTTTATTCGCAATTTAGCTTTTTCCTGTAACTTCTAATTGAAAAATCAAGAATCTCTGTCAAGGACTGTATTGATTAACCAAATAAATGAAAGACCACATACAACTTCATAGTTCTCGCTAAATAATTTATTACAGATTATATTATGAATAATTTATATCCTTCATTACATTTGGAGTAATAGGAATCAAATCTTTATACCACAAAATACAAAATTTTTAAAATGGTTGAGAAAAATATATTATATATTATATGTAAAAGATTTAGAACAAAAACTATTTGTTATCTATAAGCATTAAAAATTAATATTTCTTTTAATATTTTTTAATTTTTTTGACTATCATTTTATAAATTGAATAATAACCTTAGCTAGTTCATTGTTTTGAAAGCTATAAGATTTGCTGAACGAGAGAGAGTTACACGTGTGTATTAAAATTTAAAAAAATTTATTACTCTAGCTCAATAATGTATTTAACTACATGAAGTGAAAATTGCATAATAATGAGAAATAGCCTTGATTGCAATTCCGTTGGAAAACATAATATTGCATGCTCTTTTAAGCCTTAAGCATTTCCACCCATAACTATTTCTTGCATAAAACTACAATAATGTTAGAGAATAGAGTGAAAACAATGATGTATTTTTGATGATAATTCCTTAAAGAGGTTAGACGAAGAGTTTTCTTAGAGAGATTTATAATTAAATATTTTCAAATGTGTTTATTCGTAAATATTTAAATTGTTAAATGTATTACAAAGCTTAGAATCTTAATTACAACGAGTTCATTTCTTTTGCTTTGGTGTTGCTATATTAAAATTCATAATCAACATTTCTTACAGAGTTTTTCTGAATTTGGGCTGCTTGTATAATTGATTTTAGTAAATTGTTACCATCTTTGTGTTTTCATTAAATTACTACAACCAGACTGGTATTATCCCGAATTCTATACATAAAAATTAGCTCCTGAACTTGGAAATGCAGTCTAATCGAGCTAACATGCAGTATTCGGAAGCCATGGTTACTAAGCCTATGGAGTTCATTGCGTCACCAATTAAAGTATTAATATAAGTTGAGAGATAATATAAGTTCCAAGATATATATATGAATTTTCGGCATAACGAACATTTACATTAAGTTACTGAGTAACTGCTTAGTTAGAGAAAATAAATGTTGATGTTTGCTATTTTGCTACATCTAAGTCAATTGGTTAGCACAAAGAAATTAGAAATTTTTTTGAATAAAAGAGTACTGGAAATATTTACAGAAAATTAAGCTTCTTCCATTATCAAACAATTGTTAATGAATGAATGTCTTTACTTGCATTTTGTTTCTTCTTAATTTCTTACAAGACATATATTATCTGCTGGCCCTAAGAGGTTATCTGTACCGTTCAAAATCACTAATCATTTAAAAATCAGTTATGCAAGAAAAGTTCATTATAACCCTTAAGATTTGACCATTAAAAAGGGTTGAAATTATTATTTATCTGACAGACCGTAAGATTTTAGAAACAATTTCTAGCAAAAAAAAAAAATCCAAACTTGGACTATTCACTTACCGAGAAATGATGATTCTTATATGTAAAATAGAGAAGCAAGTTTTTTATACCTGCTCTTAACAGGGAATCGTAACCTCATTGAAACAAAGAATCAATCTTATGATATTTTTAAGATACTCACTGCTCTCCTGGAGGGAAAATAATGGGCAAATGGTCCTAAAGAGGCTTGCTTTGAGAACTTTTCTACAAATGGTGCTTTGTAAACAGTAAAATTGTTTGCATCTCCCTAGTTTCAAGTTTCTTTTATATTCTTTTAATTGTGTATGTTAGCTGAGCGTGTGTGTCCATCTTTTTATTAGTGATGCTTATTGAATGAATAAATTAAATTAATTAAAATTTTCATGCTTCTGATCTTGCCAAGCTAAATTTGATAGTTTTTCCACAGCAAAATATGGTTTTAGAGTGAATGGCTGACGACAAAGAATGCTCATATTCTATGGTGAGTAATTTGGTTTGTATTTAGTACTCTATTTTCCTTTAGATGAGTAAACTGATGTCTGTCTATCAAAATAAAACATTTTTTTGTGATAGTATGTTTTACTTACAAGGAGTGGTTAGTTATAGAAATATATTACTATGCTAAGATGGGGAAAACTGTAGTTTTCTGATTTTGAATTCTTTGTTGTTCTTGACATAACAATACTAGTATAAACTTATTGACTAACCATTCCTTAACGAATATCTAGGGTTTCTTTATGATTTTATGCATAAGTCCCTAGATCCATTCGAACAAAATGGTACGTGATTATATAAATTAGAGATAAATTCGGAAGTGTAGTGAATAGATATATTTAAATTTTGTGAAATTGACACAGAATTGAAAGTGAGGATAGAGAGTTTAATAAAAAAGATAACTTTATGAGGAAGAGTATAAAAGTCTTAGAAAGATAGAAATGGTGAAAAGGTTTTGAATAGTGTTTGGGAGTTACGTTTCTGTGTGCTCTGTAGGAACTAGGTTTAGACGCTGTATGCTCGATGTTTCTCCATTAGGGATTAACTCACACTAGATCCGAGTATCCGTGTAAAAACGACCTTTGGTATTTTTAGGTTATTAATATATGCTTTAAGGGACAGTGAGCAAAAAGAAAGTATCTTGAGTTTTCCTTTTTTTTTTTTATGACCAATGAATAAATTTGGGCTTGGCATAAAGTCGAATAGATTTAAGAAACTAATTATAGATTTCGATTTCATTAATATTTACTGATGCAACTCAATTTGAATATTATATAAATAGAAAATAAGAATCAATATGTTATATTATCTAAGAGTTATATCACAAGTGATTGCTTATCCGGGGAGCTACAGTAACACCGTGTGTAAAGCACACTCACATATTTCTTAACCGTGAGTTATTGGAAATAGACAATAATTTATTCAAAAAGGGCTACAGACCTTTTGAATTTTTAATTTTTCTTTCGTAAGTGTGTGTTTTTTAAATTTATAAATCCTTAAAAGAAGAAAAAATCAGCAGATAGTAATTCAAAAGAGATGATCCAAATAGATAAGATTTGTAATGCAGTATTGACTTTAGTAATTGCAAGTAAATTTTTGCATTGTTCATTCTCCTATCATTAATTATACGCAATTCTTATAGAAATTATTTTTCGAAAATTATTTATAGTTCACAAATTTTGTATTTTTCTGTGTTAGTTTGAGCATTAAATTTGAAATTTTTACAAATTGCTTTGTATGTTTTATTACATTTCATAGTTTTCTAGCTTGATTATAATCAAAATGTATAATTTCGATTATTTTTTTAATGATTGAATTGCTCATGCTTTACGATATAATCTTATGTACATTATCTTTTAATTTAATTAAAACCTCTGCTGAAGTTAAAAGTTTGTGATAGATACAAAAAAAAAGTGTTCGAAGTATGACTCCTTAAATCAGTTCAAAGTAGTTCAGCTTGTGTCCTACTGTATGTGTAATGTATATATTATTTTCCATTTTAAAATTCTTTGAGAAGAAATCCATATACTATCAAAACATTTTTGAATATCGCAACGCATTTGTTGTTCAGAGTACATAGAACACATTTTTCAATGGAATATACTCTGCATTTCTGATACTAAGCTGAATGGATGGGTGCAGAATTAACCATAAGCGGATTTCCTGTTCGGACGGAATAATATTTGGAAAAATGTCCATAGCACGGATTTCAGTGAAAACTTCATGAAATCTTATTTCCTCAGCGATGAATGAAAGAAATGGAAAGAAAAATATAATAGTTTCACAGACCACAGAAACACTGTTCTATCAGTTATACATTCGTGCTTCTGATGTGATATTATTATTTTACACCTTATTCAGAATTTGCTATGAAATAATAGATTTCTTTTCTATTATTCGTTTTCAATAATTTGAAAGATATACAAATATTTTCAAACAAGATTTTAAGTAAAAGTTTCCAGAGTTTTGGAATATATTTCCTTTACACAGCTCCACAAATTTCTAGCATTAAATTTTGGAAGATGAAATTTGAAATACGCTTCTTTAAAAATTTTAATGAAAATATTATACTAGATATTTAAACAAAATTTGCTTACAATTTGTAAATCCTGGTAGATGTTTGGTCTTAAAAACTAGCTTACATTAAAATGCGTAGAATGTCTTAAATACTTTTAATATACTTAATTAACTAAAGAAAAATTATTTTTTCAACGCGAAAGCGAATTTATTTTCCTTACTTCAATGAAATACATTAAATTATTATTATGAGCACAATGATTCATTAGTTTGAATTAAATGTAAGAGTGTTTTGCATACTGGATGAAATGAAGCAACTAAATTTACACGCAATTATTTTGATTTTGAATTACATTACAAATTCTTTCAAAGTGTTATTCAAAACCTAAACACTTTTTATTTCTTTTAGATTACACAGATATCTTATAAATTATTCATTGTGTATATTTATTTACATTGTTACAGAATTTTTCCGTAATTTACTATTAAAAAGTAGTAGAATTCATCCAGAATTAATTATTTCTGTTATTTTGGATATTTAGTTTGTACTTACGGTAATATTTTACAAATAACAAGCCTTTTTTATATCTTAACGATAATACCTCTACATTGTGAAGATCTGGTTCTTAGCAAAAGAAAAAGGAAATAAGATTTCTAAAGACATATTTTCCTAAAATTTTTTCTTCAAATCATAATATATAAAAGACAAAATATTATAGATTTAATTTAATGCTATTTAAAGCAGAATGGTGTTTGGAAATAAAAACTTATTAATTCAACTCGTTTTGAAAACATTGCTTTAAGAATATTTATTTTATTAAATTCGAATGCCATTGACTTCATCTCCATGAATTTCAGCGAGGATTTAATTTCATAATTGCCATTAATTTAATAATTGAAAAAATTATTGTAATGTCATCATTTAAAATTAATTTTTCATATCCTGGGAAATAGAGTAACCAGTTTCACCGTGTAACTGAAAACCTTTGAAATTCTTCTGATATCGACATCAATTGATTGAGAAATAAAGTGTAATTGATGCATTAAATCAGTTCCATGGGAAAGCTTTAGATTCTGAAACGAAAAAATATTTTAGGAATGATTAGGCCCATAAAAACGAATTAATGCCAGAAAAAAATTGATGAGTTAAAACATTTTATGTTTATACATATTACAATCAGATGATTTAAGTTTTTTATTGAAAAAAAAAAACAAAATATGTTTGTAAACTTCAATATGAGGGATGGGAAGGGAAATTTATAATTGTATTCAATTGAATCAGAGATTTACAAAATGTTGAATTATTTTTTTGTTTAATATGTGATGTATTTCCTTCATTATTTGTCATTTTTAGTAATTTGAAATCTAATTAAATAGGCTATGAGTTCAAGAATTTAATGAAAGATACGCAAGAAACAGGCCTCAGAGTTTATTTAGAATATTCCATATCACTCGCTTTCTTTCCCTCGAATCCATCTTAACTTAGTTAATCCTAATTCATATTCTAATAATAATGCCATCTCCTACCAAATCACTCATTCCGATTCAAGTACTTCTAAATTATATTAGACTCCTTTCCAACATAAGCAATTAATTACGAAGAATCACTTCAATCTACATATTTATCAGCTAGTCATTCTCCTGAATCCTCCTCTCTTTTCTTTTCAATTCAATTTCACTTATATCCCCTATTTCTGATTAAATTGACTATACTTATTTTAATATATTTTTAATCATGAGTCATTTTGATTCGGAAGAATTTGAAATTTTTGGAATTCGAATCATTAAGAAGTCTCCGAGGTTAATGAAGAGAAAGTCGCAAATAGATTAACTACTCAAATATATCCAATGAATTTAAAAATTATAGTGTTTTTACATTTTTCAAGTAAAAAGAATTTTGTAAAGGTCATAAATTCATGTGTTTATTTCATAACATCTTTATGATGAGGTGTATCTCCTGGATGAATGTGAATATTATTTAGAAATGTACTGCTATTTTATTAATTTAAGGTGCGTTAAATTCATCGTAGTTTAAGTAAATTCTTAGTCATTAAGTGAAGTTTAAGTTAAGAGTTGAATTAGTGGAGTTATGTAAAATTATCGTCACCAACGTGATAAATATCATAAAATGAAATATATTCACATGTAATCTTTTGATTTGTTTTTCTAAATTACAAGGAGGCACTTACTGAAGAACAGTTTCTTTTTTAAAAAACAAATCGGTAGAAAATAACTGTTTTTTCTAATATTTCAGGATTATATTTAATTTCTGAAAACCTTCTTTTATGCAAAACAATTCTAGCAAATATATATAAATTTATTCAGTTTTTTTTTTATTTCTATGTTTGTAGAAATACTTACAAATATTTTGCAACATTAAAAAAGTATGTGCATCTTGTACAGAAAGTCCTTTTTTAATTGAAATTTTAAATGCAATAATTATATTTTTGAAATGTGAAAAAAAAACATACGTATAATATCTTACATCATAATGAAAAGTAGATATTATTCTTTAAGCCATTGTAAAATCTTTGAACTAAACAAAGTAATTGTAAGTTTAAAACAAACAATATTCTTAATTGCTAAGTTGAAGTAATTATTTTTTTAAGAAAATAACAAAAAAAAAAAAACTTTTAAGATTAGAACTGTCACCATTCAAAAATGTTTGAAATATTGTTAAATTCTTTATCTTTTAGTCAACACTTCTAGAACTATTCATTATTGTAACAGTTTATTTTCAATTTATTTTAAATATACAGTTAGCATAGACATAGTCATTTCTGCAGAAAAGGAAGTAAATTATATTAGTTATATCTGAAGACACATAAAATATAAGAAATAAAATTAATGCAATTTTCCAATAACTTTCAGAAAGAAAATTACTCTGCAATTGAATTGTATAATTGTTATGCAAAATTTTATACATTGTATTTTGTTTCTTAAATGTAAACTTTTTTATAATTTACAGTTTCTATTCCTTCAAAATCCAGTTCCTCAGTTTTGTACAAATATTTTTTTTATCTCTCCTCTCTTATTAGAAACACAAAATAGCTTCAGAAACTTTAATATACAACGTTGCGAATATTTCAGAAAACAGGCAACTGTTCATGGAGTAATAATAACTTTTTAAATCATTACACAGGTATATTTGCTGTACTTTTATTCACATATAATTTCCTAATTCTGTATAATTAACAATATAGCAGATAGTTAACAGTTTTTTCAAACTTAACTTAAGGAATTTTTATTAGAAGTTAATATTCTTCAGGAAATTTAAGGAAAAGTAACTTACTTTATATTCAAATACTTTATATTAAATGACAAGTTTGGAAAACATGTGAATTAGTTGCATCGATACTAATCTAGAAAGAAATGTAATTGTTCAAGTATCAATCAAAGATTTTTAAAATGTATTTATTTAATGTGTTATCATATGAAATTTCATTTACCAAGATAAATAAATTTGAATTACAATGGTAAAGAGTACTCCACTTGGAATAATAAAATATTATATGAGTTTACTCTATTTTCTAATTTTTTAACCATCTTCTTAACTGAATAATTTAAGAGCTAGGCATAACTTAATAAGTTTAACTTATATAATCTGATATTTTTATTTAAATAAAACAATATCCTCCAATAGATATAATTGAAATTAAATTTGGCTTTTAATTATTTTTCTAATATCTAGTTTTCATTTCTTATATATGTGGATATCCTATAAGTGTAAGTTATTCGGTAGTTTGCCACATTTCCTGAAACTAATAAGGGAATTTGCAACAAAATCTGAAAGAAATCTCCTTAAATCTTATCAGTTGAATTAGTATAGAAAGGATTTATAAGTTAATACGAAGGAAAGAACATGTTAAAATTCTTTGGGTTTGGATTTCTTCAGGTTTAACGAATCTTTTAATGGAAAACTATTCTATTTACAGATGATGGAAATGTTAATTTTAAACTGGATGGAAGATCTTACGAGTTCATCTGAATGGAAGTACATGCTAAAATTCCTTCAACACGTAGTGTCTTTTATCTTATCAACGAATGGTATCTGATTAAGAACAGTTCAGTTAACTAAAAATGCAAATACTGGATCGAATCTATTAATGGAAAACTTTTCTGATAACAGGTAATGAAGATTAATTATAAATTTGCTTAAAACTTTATTTAAGTCCGATTATATCTCATATCTTTTCCATTCAGTTCTTCTTTCGAGTACCCGAATTCTCTCATTATTTGATGATTGTTCAAACAATTTTGCACAGATCTGCATTTTATGTTTTAGTATATAATGACATTGTAATCCAGTTTAAATGAAAAAGTTATTCTTTGAGTTACATAATTACTTAAAATGGAATATTTGCCTGTTCTGTGTACATTCCCTTGATTGCATCTATCGAAAATTTCTAGATTCGCATATTTTAATGAATATATTATCTGTATTTATAGTCCCTCTTTTCCTAATTGTAATTGTAATGAAAATAATATATTTTCTATAATTGCGAGCAATAAGATGTAAGTTTCTTCTTATTTTATTCATTCTACAAGAAAAATCTAGATCCATATACCTAGCATTAGCTTATTACTATCAATGTCAGTTATCTCAAATCATATGTGACTTATTACATGTCTTGGACTAAAATAAATCTCGACTTACTTTATCTTCATCTGTTGTCCTTTCTCTTATATTTTTTTTTATTTTGCCTCATGTTTTTGTTACATTTTTTTACCTAAGATAAGGAAAGAAGAAACCTACCATTTCATTCAAAACATTTCTTGGAGTTTCTTCACATTTTGAAAGAGACAGTATTAAAGGTCACATTCTTCACAATACAAAAAAAAGGGTTCTGGTTAATAGTTAATCTTATTAGTTATACATTTACATGAAAGACTTTGTTCTATATCACACACTGCAAGCTCATTTTAAATATGCTTAAATCAGTAATAAAATCTTTATCTCAAACATCCATCCATTTATGTTTTTAGTAATTTGTACACCAATAAACCCATTCACACATGCAGTTTCAAAAAATTTCTGAAATAAAAATTTTAGCACATAAAAATTAGCTAAAAATACATTTTATTTTTCTAAGAGCAGATTGTTTTTTTTTTTTCAATCTCAAACTGTGTTGTTTATTCATTTGTACTTCCCTTTTGTTTTATATAAAATTTGTTTCCGAAAATAAGTTCAGTTTCTCTGCATACCCAGTTCCAACTCCTTAAAATACGGAGATCATAACTGCTCAAGTACATAGAAAACGAAAAGAGAATTATGGTCCAAGCAATATCTTTTGATAGCTAGATAATCAGAGCACTGGGTAAACAGCAGGTACACCGAAATTTTCTCTCCTTATACTTTTATCTAAATTTTTGCATAAGCCTAAGGAAAATATCCACTCAACAGATACAAAGAGAAATTTCTACTCAAAAGAATAAGAATAAAGGCGAAGTTCATAAATACTTGCATCCTCAAGAACTTGGAAACATGCGCAATGACATGGATGAAACATGGAACAAGGATGAAAAATATCCTCCTTTTAATTATTTTTTTATAATGAATTCAATGATATTATATATTTTTTTAAAAAACAGTGATAGATTCACAGCAAAGAAATGAGCATTTGATCGTGAAGTCATGATTTCGTCATGAACAAATTGTTAATGATTCGTAGGTGTTAAACTTTCTATGATTAATTTCAAGTAACGGAGGCTGAATTATTCCTAGTTAAGTAAACAGTTTGCAGAAAAAAACAATTGCAATGCTAGAATAGCTATCTTTTTCTAGGGCAAACACACACACACAGAATCCCACATACATACATACATATATATATATATATATATATATATATGTTTGTGTGTGTTTATTTTTATGGTTTGGTGTACATATTATTTTCTGCTGTACTGTAATCATTTTGTTTTTGATTGAAGCATTGGTAATTGGTGTTAAAATTAAGAGAATTTTTCGATTTGGTCGATTTTCTCCAGAACTACTGGTCAGATTTTAGTGAAATTTTGTGTGTATACATAGTTGATATAATACAAAATAATAACAATTTAATAGTTATAATACACACGTATTATCGTATCCTCATTGGAGTTGCAAAGTATGAAACAACAGTGGCAGAATGGAACCAAAAAGTGGGTTAATAGGAGGTATGATCTCCTCTTACAGATATATAGGCCTAGCGACGTAATTTTATGCTGGAAATAAAGAAATTTATTAGTTCCTGTGGTAATTGGTCACACTTGTTCAGCAATGCTGTTTTTAGGACTTGGATGGTTCTCGGAAGGGGCTTGCGAATTGCCCTCCCCAGAGCGTCGCAGGCATGCTCTATAGGTTTGAAGTCCGGAGATCTGGTTGGCTAATCTATATGAAAAATATCCTCACTTTCAAGGAATTCATTGATCGGCTGAACTCTATGTGACCTCGCATTGTCATCCATTAAAAGAAAATCAACACCAATTGGACCCCGGAAAAGGCTTATATAATTCTCCAAGACCTCTTCCCTGTACCTCTAAAGAGTCGCTGTGCCTCTTTCAAAGACATGGAGGTGTGTTCAGCTATCCCAAATGAGGCCTACCCTCACCATGAAGCCTCTACTACCGTAATGGTCGATTTAGTGGACATTTGAGGGCAGGTAGAAGGTGCCTGATTCTCTTCATATGAAAGCACGGCTAAAATCACTGGTTAGGTTGTACAGGACTTATCAGAGAAAAGAACGGTCACCCAGCGATTCATGCTCTAATCTGTATAATCTCTGCATTATTTTAAGCAGACTCTCTTGTAAGCAGAACTGAGCGGGAGGCAAACAACAAGTCTCCTTGCAAACAGCCCTTACTCATAAAGTTTTCTGGAAACAGTCATCCTAGAAACTCGAGTTATTATGGCTGCATTCAACTCATGAAAGACCTGAGAAGCTTTACCATCCCTATTACGCCTAGCTATAATGGACAGATGGAGATCTCCTCTGGTCATCGGAGCTCTTGGACGACCTTGCCCAGAATTTCGCTCGACGGATCCGGTATCCTTAAAATGTTTCCATAAGTTGGGTACGACGCTGGGAGTTAAATTCAATTATCTACAAATATGGATTTAAGAGGGGCCTACTTCTAGCCTACCCACTATTCGCCTTCTCATTCCATCATCTAAACATTGTTAGTTACTCAGTTTTACTGTTTGAGTTTTAATTTAAGCAATTGCTGCAGAAAATCACTAAGAAATTTGACGAAATGCGCTAGCGAACGAAATGTGGATTTTAGCAAGAGCACATATAAATCTTGCTTTTCGATTAGTTGCGCCCCTATACACGTATACGCTTATGTATTTGATGTCCAAGATTTGCATCTTTGCTTAAAAACAGTATTTTTACGTTTCGTTTAATTCTTTTAATTAAATTCTACAAAATATGCAAATTCCCTTAATTTTGAATACCAATGTAACATATATATATATATATATATATATATATATATATAGTTCATATTATTCAAGATAACCTTATGTGCTTAAATATTTTTCTTTTATAAGTTAATCAATTTTTACATAATGTGTTCGGTTTGTTTAAAAAGTAAGTTTCCATGAATCTGTGTAGTTACACGAAGCATAATTATGTAGAAAAATGTGTTGAAAATGTTACAACCCTCCTTCAGCTAACTCTGAACATAAGAAACTAACGGTTTTAAAGCACACTTTATACCATGAAAGCAATTTCTATGTATTGCTGTTGAACAAATTCACCGTCTTAGAACTGAGTGAGTGTGTGATAGCCGGCAAACCCGTTAATTTAATTAATTTACCCGTTGTTTTCTTAAGAAAATGCTACTATTTCAGGAACCGTTTTAGGTATGTAGGCAGGTAGTTAATTCTCCTCAGTAACATCAATTCTGTAGTACCCCTGAATTACAATTTAAAGTTTAGTGCTCATTGAGATAGGGAAATATAGTGTCTCTTTAGAGTTGTGTTTTCCATTTCACATTATTTATATTCGATATCTTAAGTATCTTCAGATTTATCAAAATGAAGAATTCAAAATTTATGTTGTAATCGAAGGAGAAAATCTACTTAATGTGGGATTTTCTTCACCGTCTTACAAAGGAACGTTTTAATTAACTTTTATTGCTTTTCTTTGTGTAGCAATATTTTTTTCAAAACTTTTGCTTGCTTAAATGTCATTATTTCGAAATACCTTTGCTCAAAATATATTTTGATCTTTTAAAAAATCTCTTTTACAAAAAAGTACTTGAAATATGAAAGAGCAGATTAAAAATTCCTTCTATTTACTTAATAAAATATCAAAAGGGATAAAATTGTTAACGAAAAATTTGATTTATCTTATCTTTCATCCGAGTTTTTTAATATCACGATATTTTTATGGTCTTATCCCATGTAATTTTTGCTGATCCGTTATGATGAGAAAGAAAATTTTATCTCATAAGAGCGTTTCAGACCTTTTATTAATGATTTTAATTAACAATTACTATTATAGAGATCGTGAATTTTTATTTATACTTATTTTTTAATTACTTCACTTTTTCTTTATTTATTTCCTTTCATTCCATTATTTGAATATGAATTAGGATATCGATAAATAATGATAGATATAAATAAAGAATTAAATTAAGTCCCAAATGGATAAATATTTCAGACTATAGTTTTACTGCTTTTTCTTCAAACAAACAGCTGAACAGTTTTCTCTATTATAACTTTAAATATAGCTACTTGTATAATTACGTTAATTGAATCACATATAAAAATATCTTCTTGGTGTATAAAATTTAAATTTGTATAATGTGAAGAAAATAAAATATTTTTTATTCGGAAAAAATAAGCACATGTGTAAAATAAATGTGAAAATTAAAGCAATTACTTTCTTTTTCCTCGTTGAGATAATAAAACCGAACAGCAATAGAGTTATTTTTAATCTCTATGAAACCTTAAAATGTACAATTTTTAATACTTGTATACTTGTATTCTGTCTTGAATAATGAAAACAAAAATACTTCATCCATTAATTGTTATTAATCAAAAATCCCTTGTTTGTAATTTCCTCTTACTTCTTTTCGGAAAAGAAATGTGTAAGCTGCTCAATAAACTATCCATCTTACTGCACTGCAAAGGAAGCATAATGGATTTATATCATTTACAATGTTTATGTTTTGGTTTGTTATTGAGTAAAATAGGTCGCTAAGTTTTGTCAGACAATGTAGCATCATTAAGGATATTTTTAGTTGCTTTCACTAATTTTATCCCCTGCTTAACGGAATAATCGCATTTTCTCGTTCATTGCTTTGGCATCATTTATAACTTGGCCCATTATAAAGTGGAATGCAGTATAATTCGATGAAAATATTTTGTTTTTTTTTTCGTAACGGAGAAAGAAGAGCTAGTAATGACTAGGATGAATCATTTTAAAACTTGCAATTTTGGAAAAAAAATGGATAGAAAATTATTAGAGATGTCAAATAAGGGAATAATGTCATATATGCAGACAAAAACACACGTGCATTACTTCTTTTCTTAATAATTTAATTCAAATTTACATTGAATTAGAGGGTCAATCTGTGTTTTTTTTTCTTTTAGATGTCATGAAACTGAATAACACGAACGATATTTTTTTAAATAAGTATACTTAGAAAGAAACCATGGTCTTTGTTTTGAATTTTTCTTTCATTTCTATTCCTTTGGAAAACAAGGCAAGTAAATGGAAGATTAATGGTTTTCCCAATTCCTTTCTTTAGAGGCCGATAAAGATCTTTCTTTGACAAAAATAAGTGATGTTCGTGCTAGATTATACAAAAGAAGGAGACAAATATGGAATACACAACATTCTTAATGAATAGAGAAAAATTAGCCTCTTTAAGGTAACTTCAGTTCGAAATGATTCACACAAATTTGACTGATGAAAAGTATTTTTTGGATTAATACAGCTAATATTATGTCAACTTGAAATAATTCAAAAAACACAAAATTAGATTGCTAAAATAAAATTATTCGATGTAATTTCTTTGATACATTGAGCCACTATGATTCTTGAATTGATTGAACTTTAAGAGGCAGTAGAAATAAAAAACAATCAGATTTCGGTACACATAACAGGTTATCTACATATGCTATGTATTAAGTCTCAAATAAACCAAGATGTGCATTTTACTTAAAAGACTTAGAAATCCTGTGCATATTTCTTCTTTTATCAAACATTTTTTCAATTTTCATACATTGTTGGCTATCATATAAGAAATTAATCTAAACTATGAAAATTGCTTGTATATTTGTTATAATATGCAAAAAATTCTTTAATCTACTTTGCTCAAAAACGTTTTTCGTACATCAACAATTTCTGAATAAAAATATATTAACAATGTTTTTTTTTATTTGAAATGGCTAGGGATCTTTAGATAACCGGAGGTTATCGCCCCATAATTCTTCTCACCTCCCAATATCTCGATGATTCTGTTTTTCCGTAGAGAGTTCCACAGGTACGCAAGTGGTATTTGTCCATAGGCTCATTTTTTTTGTTTCACATCCTCATGGACTTCAAGAGCAGAAACTAGTGTTGACGATCTTTACATTTCTCTACGTCATTTTCTTTATTTGAACTGAATCTTTCACGGTTATATTTCTTCTTATTGCCTGTTTTTTTCTTGTTTCGGATATAGTCGTTCTTGACTATGTATTATACAGTATATTAAATGAAGGCATGACACACACACACACATCTGCTATTTTTCAAAAAGGCTTTCCTTTGGCTCGTTTTTCCTCTACAAATTCGGCAACACATTTTGGTTTCACATTATAAGATTAAAATTGTATGTTGATAATAAGTTTTAATTCATTGTTGCAACTTCCTTAAAATGCCGGTAATGTCTTGAAGTATACATAGCGTATAAAATAAAACGTTTACAATCAAAATTTGTATAGTGCAACTATAAAACAAAATTCCTATTGAAATTTTTAACAGAACATTTTAACTGAAATCTTTTTTTATTTACACTATAAACGCCTTTTGAATCCATGTTTTATAACATATTTTCGCGTTTATAATATTTAAAATTTTTAGTCTACAAAGAAACCTAGCAAGTTTTACAGTACCGAAAGTTGTTTTAGGAGACATAGTAATATTTATATTTTTATTTGATAAAAATCGTAAAACACATTTTATCCGCAGGATATATATCTTCTTGTTCACTCCTTTATCTATAGTCCTGTTATAACCAAATTTACTGCAAGAATCTACTCTCCCTTTTTCAGAATTTTGTGGAACAAGATGTAACTTTTAATATGATTTACCATATTTTTATGTATTATTCACTAACACAAAATGCTTTTGAAACCTTTCAGGGGGGATTAACTTAACCAGCAATATTACTGTTAAATAAAAGAAAGTTTGTTATAGTTTGTTTTTTTATAGTTATAGTTTCGATGAATTCTTATGTATCATTAAATAATATCACTACATTATTAATAAGATATATTTTAAAAAAAGTAGTATACTTTTAAATTAAAATATGAATTTTCTTTAATAACATATTTCTTTTAATATTAATTCGTTATAAAAAAGGGATTTTTTAAATGAAAAATTTCATATTCAATATATTTTGATTCACAAACGTTTGTGAAAAACTTTGTCATAATTTTGTTATAAATTGGAATTTCTTGATACTGTTATTAAATGATTGTTTAATGCATTAGAGCACTAGATGTATCCAAGGGTGTTGTAAAAGTTTAATTCTTGTTAAATTTAGTTTCATAATATTGTATTTTATAATTTAATTGCAATCGACAAAATAAATACAAATTACTTAATATAATTTTAAATAATTATTTTTTTAAACTAACAGTCGATGTTCATTCCACTTATTATGTGAATATTCAGAAAAATTCTCCTGAACTTTTTAAGGTAACTGACGCACTAAAATGCTTCAAATATTGCTGCATCATTCTGCTGCTGGAAAATACAGAATGCTTCTGTGCTTCAAATCATGTATTAATTTTGAAAATGTGATAAATAGATTGTTCGGAAATTCATTTTTCGAAATCGTAAATACACGAGTTTTGCGAGAGAAAATTATATTGATTTGCGTTTATCTCAAATGGTGATTTTTATAATACATTCTGGTTCACTTTCCTGAAATTCTACTTTACTATAGTGCTGATATTTGGCACATTGTAAAGTGAGGATACTTCCTATGATGCAAAAACTTTTTTCTAATAAAGACAAATGCATTTTAAGTATTGTGAATATTTGGTTAAAAATAATGGGAAATATGAATAATAAAGTTTTGAATTTTATGAAATTTAATTTTTGAAATTATAATAGTGTTTAATATGTATGATATTATATGTAATGATATTCTGCAAATTTTTAAAGCTATAAAAGTGGTAAAGTTTATGCAAAATACGCCTAAAGATGAGTACATTACTTATAAATGTAAATACAAATATCTATTAAAAATTGTTTGTACATAATTATAAATGTTTATAAATGCAACTTTCTTTACATAAACAGATAAAAAAATACAGATACCTTAATATTAAAATTTTATTTTCATTACTTTACATTTTAAGAAATGATAATTACTTAAACTTGGTGTAAAATAATCATATTTTCCCTTGTCGAAGAAACCTCAATCACCTTAAGAATAACTTACACC
Organism: Nephila pilipes; assembly: GCA_019974015.1. Classification (NCBI taxonomy): domain Eukaryota; kingdom Metazoa; phylum Arthropoda; class Arachnida; order Araneae; family Nephilidae; genus Nephila; species Nephila pilipes. The sequence goes on along the minus strand of BMAW01089958.1, from coordinate 378,917 downwards.
ATTCCTAAAATCATCAACATTTAAATACTTGCGTTTCTTTAACATATTCTTATTGTAACAGGAATTCCTAAGCGTATCTGTCTTTATCATTTAAATATAAAAAGGCTAATTAAGAAGTCTGCATTAATGTACACTTAATTCATAACTGGTAATGTATAATATTATGTCTAATTATGTAAGAGGAATTCTAGAAAACAAACTGCTATGGTTTAAACTTTTTATAATTTCTGGAGTTCTATAAATGATTAACCGATAATTGCGAATTTGATGTGTTCGCAAATTACGGTTTTTGGTATTTTAATTTAAATATTTCTTATTACAGAGAAAAAGTAACATTTTCATTTGAATGCCAACGATGAACGTACAATTATATAAATTACAATACTCTAAAAGAGAAAAAAATATGAGAGATAACTTTCATATATTAAATATAATCAGGAAGTATTTGATGTTATTTCTCAAAATATAACTGTTGCAATAAACTCAGATAGTCATTTTTTTTTTGTATTTGATTTCGCAGTAGTTTTGTTTTTTAAATTCTATTATTTTCATATTGAAGAAATTAATAAACACACTTAATACACTTTTGAATCCTTGTAATACACTTTTTAACAATTAAAAGAGCTAAGTTTTTCAAAGAATTTAATTTTAAAAAAACTGTTAAGAGCTTCAATAAAATTTATTTAAAATTTTCTCATTAAATTTATTAAATTTTTTGTTCTGTTTCTTCGAAAAATTTAAATAATTCGTTAGTATTACAGAAAATATTCCAACAATAAGTTTCGTTTTAACTACTGCAGCAGATTGCTCTCAAACTTGATCTTCGAAGTACTCCTCGCACTAATTTGCATGATGTATCTCTTGGCCATATCTAAGAATACTGATGCACCCACTTAATGATAGTACCTTTAAAGATGATCAACAGATTTGTTTTCTTCTGTTTTTGAGTTATATAAATGGACAAAGCACTTAAAATACTTCAAATCAGATAAGATTACTAATTGAAATGAAGTAATTATTGATTAACCTTCCTTTAACAACATATATGAACTTAATCCCAAACTCTTCCATTTGAGAGAAACAAAAGCTTTCCTGTTCATTTTTCTTCCTTTAAATTTATTGTATTAACGGTGACGCACAGGAATATATGAGTAACAAGCGGTATTGTTTCCATAAATTTACTTTAAAAACAAATAATGTTCGGATTATATATATGTATGTATATATATATATGTGTGTGTGTGTGTGTATTTGTGTGTGTGTGTGAAAAGAATTAGGTTATCTAACAGTCTTAAAGCCTTCAACTTTCTTTAGAATGTTACTGTCATCATGTTTTAGAAACTGTTCAATATTTTCTCAAATCATAATAGCTGAATCACATTGAACACAGTTTACACGGGAACATAAAAAAGAGAGAAAAATCAAAATAACACAAACGCACAGGATTCCTAAGGAGAAGCAGAACGACAAAAATAAGTGATTAATGGTTAGCATCAGTTTTTATTTTCGGTAAAACGAAGAAGTCTCGAAATTCCGCTTAGGATACAATTAGTAAAGGCCTAGGATTGACCATTGCCGTTATCAAGTGTATGAACGCTGGTAGGTAGGATTTGGCCCAGTGTTAAAAATTAAGAGAGCATGAAAAATACAATAAATAGAAGAAAAGAAGCTGAGAACTCGGTTTGATCATATATATATATATATATATATATATATATATATATATATATAGTATATATATCAATGTTATCATATTAATGTCTTTTCTGATGTATGCTATAAAAAACTGAAGTTATGAAAAATAAAGGAAATCTGTTCTAGTAAATTTATTGTAAATACATATTTTATGATGAAGAGGAAGTATTTCTTCACTTACAGAGTTGTTTATAATTTTAGTTACCTTTTCTTTTAATTTGGCATTAAGATCTACCCTATATGTATCTTTTATAAACCCCTTTGTTTTGAACGTTCTTACACGAAATTATTTTTCGAATTTCAGTTCTTGATCCACATTGATATCGTAACCCCATAAATAAATCATGACTCTCAAATACATTTGCATCACAGTTTGAGAAACATTAATATTTAAAACCACAGTAAAATGTACCACATGGGCTTAATTTCTTCTGGTAAGATAATTACGAGATTTGTGATTTTGAGGCACCTGAGTTAATGACCTTTCCTTTTTCTCAAGGAAAATTCTTCGGGGGTCCGAGAGAAAGGATACTTTTGTTTTGTTCTCTAATTTTTATCCTCCTCCTTACGTCATTTTATTTCATTTTTTTTTTTTTTATTTCTGGCATTTACAGAACTTCATCTAGATTATACCTATTCTTTTTTTATGTACAATCACAAGCGTTTGGTGTATATTGGTTGAAAAAGGCTCTTGGACCAATAAAATGAACCAAGCAGCCAATCAAACATAGAAAATAAAAACGTATTCTAAATAGCTATATTTCAAAACAAATAGCAGTTCGATTGGCACAAAAACTTATTCACTTGGAAAAATTACTATTTATTACATTCTAGAATATATGAAAAAAAAATTAAATGAACTGCACGAACAAGAAAGAATTTATGTACAACTCACTTTCAGTATGTTAAAAAGGTAGTCTATTCACTTAGAATGAAAATCAATTAATGAAACATTTTTCAGAAATTTAGAAATTCTTAAAAGTAGGTTTTTAGGTTCTTTCCGCTATTTTATGAAACGAATTTCAAATTTTAAGTGATTTAACTGTCGTTGAAACTTAAAATAAATAAATCTCAGAACATTAGTAAAAAAATCAATGGGAAAAAAATCAAAATGAATGATGTAAAAAGGAACCATGAACATTCAAGGACATGTGACATGTATAAATTAGCATAACTCTATAAGAAATGATGTAGTAAAAAGGAAATATACCAATAAGTGGAGACACAATTAGAATTTGTGTTATAATTACACAAGCTAGAATTTGTGACCTTCTATTTGTATATACCTGATTCCGTATCAGTCATTGAAGTCCATTGGAATCAGATCCAGTGTATTTTATCTCTGTGTTTGCAGTTATAATTATAAGTAGCATTTTCAGTCATAATTTTTGGTTGAGGAGAAGATTAGGTAAACTCTCCACGTCAGTTATTTACTTTGAAATTCGACAATATAAGGCAATATAAAACAACTAATAAAAATGTTCTAGGCAAAATTTTCCCAAAAACTATTTTAGCCATCCAAGGTGCTAACTCCTTTTCATTCATTATTACTCATACATGCATTACTCATTATTACTCATACATGCAT
>BMAW01089958.1:346398-375624 GCA_019974015.1 Nephila pilipes | reverse complement strand
ATTACTCATTATTACTCATACATGCATTACTCATTATTACTCATACAAACATTTGTGATCTCTAAATACACTATCATACATTCAATACAATTTTAATTCTGTTTTAATTCTTTATATAGGGAATATGGCTTAGATGTATTGCAGCATAAAAAATAAGAAACTAACAAGACATATTATACTCATTTTATATCGTAGACAGTTGGAAGTTATAATATCACAACAGATTGATTTTGAAATTGTTCTTCTCTTTATAACTTAACTTTATTAATTACTGAATTCTAATGAGCTTTATATAATTTGGTACTTAAATAACACGAGGGACAACTCTGTGTTGAAAGTTTATTTAAAAATTCTAATATAAAATGACAATTTACACATATATTACTCTATTCTATATTCCGTCTTCACCTTCCCGTTACATTCCAAATATAAAAACTTTTACCCCGATAAATATTTCCCAATTTTTAATAACAGAAAGAATAAAAAGGAAGAATATACCATAAAAATAAATTATTCAATTAAATTTTAGAGTAAAATATAACGATAAAATTTTGAAGTGGAGATTAATCTTCCTTTCAGATATTAAAATTAAAGTAAAGGATAAATTATTAATTTGAATATATTTTAAACTAAATGTGTGATTATTATTTACGTAAAACGAATGTCAAATTATATATGATTTATTTCAAATCATTATAAGAATTTCCGATAAGTTTATTCTGATACATTTTAATATTTTGAGATTAATTTCATCATTGTTTAAAGCAGGCATTAAACATACGAGCACAATAATATTTTGTAGAACTCTCGGATGGCCATATTGTCATTATTTAAAACAAGTCTATTTGGGGAGGGGGAAGAATTGATCAAAATTTGTTTACTAATTTTTTATTGTATATTTTGATGACTCTTAGTATAAATAATGACACAATATCGTTACAATCTTAGGCGAAATCAAGAATAAAATTGATTGAAAAAAATATCAATATCAAATTGTGAACAACAGGAAAAAATATTTTTCCGCAGTATTTTTAAATTTTAAAAATCTGAACATGTAAAAATTGCTCAGAGAAGAAAGAAAAAAATACAAGGAACGAAGTTCTTTTTACTTTCAAATATTGTTTTTCACTGACGAACCAAAAAAAAAATAATACTAAGCAATAAAAGGGAAAAAAAGATGTAAGTTTTCAGCAATCAGGAGATCAAACATCACAGTTGAAGATATTCTTTAGAGGAAATATTCGACTTTTCCCACAGGAACTGGCCTTTCAAGGAAAAAAAAATGAAAAAATATATTACATTGCAATGAACAAATTTTCTATTTCCTTTGAGAAGTTGTATTCAGCCCCAGAAATCTAGGATTGAGAATCGATGAGCAAAATATTTCATTAAATGAACTTCTTTTAAATACAAATCCTTTTCGTTCCTATTTATTCGCAAGATAAGTCTATCATCTGCCATCAGAAATGTTCAATTTATACTTCTTTTCTGCCTAAAATAATACTTTTTTGCATAGATCAATATCAAATCCGGTTTTGTATAGACAGTTTGAGTAGTTACTCTATAATCATCTCTAATGATGTCATTATTCTCCTGCAACATTTATCTTTGTAAAAGGACTTTTTTTAGTTTCTATCTAACGAAATAGCATAGAGCCTATAACTCCATGATACATTTTGTACATCTTCTCGTTTGTACTACAAACATCGACTGAATTTCTATGGGCTTACTTAACTTTTTTTTTTTACTTATTTGCCTTACGTATATAATTACACGACTGTGTGGAATATTGCGAAGAAAATAATCAAAAATTAAATGTATTAGGCAAAATTCAAACATATTTTTTTAAACAAACGTTTCTAACATGAATCAATTTTTTTGAGGTAATTTTTATCGATACCAATTCCCTGCATAAATTATTATATTTTCATGTACTTTAATGCAAGAGAAGCTAATCCCATAACTTTCTTTTCTTACCGTCTTAACTTTTCATCTTCTTACAATGTTTTAAAAAGTTATTTAATTGAAATATTATATTTATTTTCTTCTTTGCTCAATTCAGGATTTTCATAAATTTAATTATGTACTTATTCAGATTGACTTTTTTATTACCTTGTGGAACAAAGGAATATATAAAGCAGGCAATTTCTATTGACTTAAAATAATTTTTAAATCCAACAGAACATTGCGTAAATTTTAAAATTTTCCAGTAAAAGAAAAGATAATACTGTTAAATTGTGAAGGCAAATTTGCTAGGAGGGGTTGACATAATTTTGATTATTTGCACAAAATATCTGAATTAATTCTGATAATATTGAATTTTCATGATGGTATTATATTATTATTAATAATATACATTCATAATCTATATATACAAATGTATATATATATGCCGAGGGTTGTAATTAAAGTTACACTATTCAGAAGCCTGTAGAACATGTTCTACATATTGGATTTTGATGAAACTTGGATTATATGCTATATGGACCATGGGAAAAAGGTTTCAGCAATAAAAAAGAAAATAGTTCAAATTTTGATCACTAGCAGGAAATGAAGGACAAAAAATATGTTACAATCGTTAAAATTTATTCAATTACATAATGTGCTCAATATGTGCTCCATTTACATCAATAATAACTCGTTGAAAGCGCATTATAGCGTTTTCAATGGTAGCGCGAAGCATATCATAAGGGATTTCAGCCACATATCTTATAATACTTGATTTCAAATCAGGTAAAGTCCTAACTACTCCACTATAAACTCGGTCTTTTAGAAATCCCCACAACCAGAAATCACAGGAATTTAAGTCGGGTGAACGAGGAGGCCATGCATCTGGAAAATGTTTAGATAGTACACGATTATCGCCAAAATTACCATTTAGCAGTTCTTTGACTTGGCGCCCAAAGTGAGAAGTTGCTCCATCTTATATAAATATAGTGGTTTGCAAACATTGTCGTTCCTCTTAAGCAGGAATGACCTGCCGTTGAAGGAATTCATTGTACCGCGCACTCGTGACAGAGCATCTTTTAGGATCTTGTGGAGTGAGAGTTTTAAAAAAAAAGAGGTCAGAGGATAAACTGAGCAATAATTACACACCAAGTAGTCATGTAAACAGAATTCAGTGGTTGTTCATGCAGGACATTAGGAGGTGAAGTACCCCATATGCGGCAATTTCGACTATTCACAGTTCCATCTAAATAAAAGTGTGCCTCATCTGAGCATAGAATTTTCCAAGGCGACGCGTCATAACTTTCATTCTCGCCAAAAATTGGCAGGCAGATTCAAAGCCTGTTTTGTGATCTTGAGGATCAGTGTTTGCATCAAGTGGATCTTATACAGAAAACATTTTAAAATGTATCGCAGAATTTTTTGTACTGTCGACCAAGGAATTTCCAACTCGTGTGACACTGATTGACTACTTGCTGAAGAATAGATGAAACTGGAGGCTCTTTCAACCACAGCAGTAGCGACTTCTTCAACAGTTTCAGTCCAAACTGGTTTCCGTCCTCTTCCGGGAAGGACACCCAAATCTCCAGTCTCTTCAAATTTCATGATCCACTTCCTCAAGCCAATCCTCGTCGATATGAGGAGTTTTCCCATGTCCTTTAACCCTTTCATTACCGGAGGGAGAAAAAAAAGTGCTCCTCTGGGCCCCTGGTTTCTTACCGCTGAATCTCTCTTTTCTTTTCTTCATTCAATGGCTATGTACTGATTTGGGTTATTTTCGCTAACATCACTGTCAAATTTATTCATTAATTCTCAAATATCATTATGAGATAACAGCTGAGAGCGAATGAGCGATTAACGAGCATGTGAGAGCATCTGCTATCAAAATCGCTAACCCCCATAAACATCCATAAATTCTCATTCGAACTTCTAAAAAGCAAGAAAGAAAGAAAAAAGCAAACCGAATAAAGTGCACCCTTTATATGATGTCATTACATTTAAAGAGCCCGCAACACGTGAATTTAACAATTACCCCCATCCTGATTGCCAGAAGTGAAATCCAAGCCCAAACTACCATGGTCAACACTACAAATAACCTATCTAGATTTCGCGGTATTGTAACGCCATATCATAGCATTAAAAAATCAAATAAAACGTTTCCATTAAGCGTATCACTATTGATACATTGGTCTGCAGAGGCATTTTGGGCGCAGGAGAGAAAACGTGAGCGTATCGCATGTGATACGCTAGGAGTGAAAGGGTTAAGCGATGATATTCACGCAGAGCAGCTAAGTGGTTGATGCAGTTCTGATAAAACAATTTTACTAGTAAAGCTCGATCTTTTTTTTTTCGTTAGGGCATTATTAGCGATGACAAACGTACCATGAATGATTCTCTGGCTATGGCTGCAAGTTTATGTAAAAGTTTTAAGGATTTGCATAAGAAATATTCGAAAGTGCAAATTCTGACCACCATAATTCCTGGTGGTCAGAATTTGCACTAGTTTTTTTTATTGCAGAAATCTTTTTCCTAAGGTCCATATAGCATATATTCCAAATGTCATCAAAATCTGATAAGCAGAACAGGTTCTACAGGTCTCTGAATAGAGTAACTTTAATTAAAACACCCCAATATATATATATATATATATATATATATTAGTTCAAATTTAAAATTCTTAAGGGCCATAAATGACTAAGTGTTGTACATTGATTTCTACAAGCAATAAATGGTGAACCTTCCTATACTGTTGGTTGCGTACTTATATATATCAATGTATGAATATCTTGCTATACATGATGTGCATCATTTCCTACTAACACTTAGGACACACAATATAACGAAGTTGATGCGCGCTATATTTGTCGAGATTTAATGCCCTCCCGTTTGTGCGGTGGAGAAGGTTTGGAGCGGAACTGAGAACTATAAAGCGAGGATCAAACTCGATCCCTTGACCGAAGTTCAAAACTATGTTGTTCGTTGTCAATAGCCCTCGTTTTGATTCTAAGTATGACGTTAATATATCATCAATAGAAGTGAAATCTAAGTCTGTATCACCTCGATTATAATCACTTATTTTATAATAAGTGATATAATATCGATTATAATATACTTATAATTTATTTATAATCACTGATTTATACATTACTAGTGATTGTTCATTCTACTGTCAAATAGTTATACGAATTGAATGTCAATTTGTGAAGGAAACTAAATTATTTTTTTCAGATCTACGAATATTCTAATTTCAAAATCTAAATTATAGTATCTGTGGATGAGGTTCCTACACATATTCGCACTTATGGATTTATATTTTACATAATTAGTTATTTGAAACTTCATAACCTGATCCGAGTCTCTACTGATTTGTAAGATGGATCCTACTACATTGAATATTGCAAAAGATTACTGTACTCTGTTATCGAATTATAATAATAAGTCTATATTCAATGATCTTACTTTTTAAACTCTGACTGTCTAATACAAATCTTCTTCTGCTAAACTCTTCTTATTTTATATATTTTATCACATACAATTTACTCGCACTAACTGGTCAATTGAAAAGTCCCCGGCCTACCATAGTTAAACACATTTTTTTGGCAAAATTAGTTTTTTTTTTATTCAAGATAATTCCCTTTAAGGGTGATACACTGATTATAGCGACCCTCCAACTTTTCGATACCATTTTTGTAGTGCGATTTGACCTTTTCTTCAAAATAGGCCTTAGTTTCGGCGATCACCTCTTCATTCGACGACAATTTCTTCCCAGCGAGCATTCTTTTGAGATCTGAGAACAGGAAATAGTCGCTGGGGGCCAGATCCGGAGAATACGGTGGATGAGGAAGCAATTCGAAGCCCAATTCATGGATTTTTGCCATCGTTTTCACTGACTTGTAACACGGTGCATTGCCTTGGTGCAGAAGCACTTTCTTTTTCTTCAAATGCGGCCGTTTTTCGGCGATTTCGTCCTTCAAACGGTCCAATAACGCTATGTAATAGTCGCTGTTGATGGTCCTTCCTTTTTCAAGGTAGTCAATGAAAATTATTCCATGCGCATCCCAAAATACAGATGACATAACCTTGCCAGCCGACTGTTGCGTTTTCCCACGCTTTGGAGCGGGTTCATCGTGTGCAGTCCACTCGGATGACTGTCGATTGGACTTCGGAGTGAAATGATGGAGCCATGTTTCATCCATTGTCACATATCGATGCAAAAACTCGGGATTGTTACGCGTGATCATCTTCAAACATTGCTCCGAATCATCAACTTGTCGTTGTTTTTGGTCAAAAGTGAGCTCGTGCGGCACCCACTTTGCACAGAGCTTTTCATACCCAAATATTCGTGAATGATATGATGTACACGTTCAGTTGATATCTTTAGAATGTCTGTTATTTCATTCAATTTTAATTTATGGTCATTCAAAATCATTTTGTGGATTTTTTTCATGTTTTCGTCGGTAACAACCTCTTTTGGGCATCCACCGTCTTCGGTGCTCATTTCACCACGTCTAAACTAAGCATACCAATCCTTGATGGTTGATTTTCCTGGGGCAGTGTCCGGAAACTCGGCATCAAGCCAAGTTTTTGCTTCAACTGTATTTTTTCCCTTCGAAAAGCAATATTTCATCAACACGCGAAATTCCTTTTTATCCATTTTTTTCACAATAATAAGAGTTGCTTCACTTAAAATGCTATAATTCACAAACTAATGATTCGACAGCTGTCAAATTTATACACGCATCTTTTGAGGGTTAGGGCTAACTAAAAACATATCTATTTAATTGTAGTAGCGCCATCTATTTGTCAGGCCTAGGACTTTTCAATTGACCAGTTATATTCCTATATTTCTTATCTAATTTATGTAAAAAAGCGATTAATATACTTTTAATGGTTATCAAATCAAATTATGTCCTATGACTGCCAACAAGAGTTTAGTTGAAAGGAAATACGTGAGATGTTATAAATTATATTAAACTTCTGCAATTCATGTTAGATAATTATGCAAATATTATTTAAAAATAACCCATTGTTATTATTAACAACAAAACAGGAGAATTTCTAATTAATCATATAGACATCTGGACTACGAGTAGGTTTCCCTTGGAATAGTTTGATCAATTCATCCTACAATCAGACATAAGATTTAAACTACATAGAGTTGTAAACATTAAATAAATTGTAAGATATCTACAACAAACCAACAACTATATTAATAAATCTCATTAATCTCTATGATTTTTGTAAAATACAGGAAATGTAATTAATATATTTTAACTTTCTTTCATCTTTAGAAAAACTATTCTGAAAATGCAGATCACACATTTGGTACTAAATAATAAATCAAATTTAATGATATGGGAAACTCACACAAACTATTTTTATAATGTAGTATTAAATCAGTTATTCTAAAACTAGTAAAGTAAAAAGTAAAGTAAATGTCTAGTAAAAAGCTATTTATAACTTAAATAACTCCTGTCCCACACTCATTTCCTTCTCTTTTTCTCTTATGACAACAAATTAATTTGTATATTGAAATTTAACAAACAGAAAAATATGTTTTATTTATATGGGTATATTTTTTATTTATTTGTTTCGATTGGTATAATTAGGGGAATTGTGTGTTCTGGATAAACCTAAATATATTTCCATATTTCCATTTATTTCCATCTTTTCAATCAATACTTCATTTTTTCTTTCGTATTATCCCTAAATTAGTTAAAAATTTCTAATAATTAATTGATTGATACAGTGAATTACTGCTAAATTAGTGAGTGCCTGTCACAGTAAGGCCAAATAAGACTTTTTTCAAATGCAATCAAACAACTAATCAAGTGAATGAGTATCCTCTAAAGTTTTTCCAAAGCATTTCGTTATTTAATAAAATAAGAAAAGTAAGAGATGTCTTGTGAAAGGGTTCTTAACTTCACGTACGCACTGAATTGGCTGAAGAAAATATTTTAGCTAATCAAAATCTGAAAACTTAAGAAATGATCAACACGAAAGCAGTTTCAAAAAGTTTTGTTGTATTTGGATTCAGTTTATCTGAGAAGCACACAAGCATAGTTCATTTGAAAAAGTAATTTCATTCTAATCATTCAAAAGAGTATCTTTGATTTGAAAATGAATTTTCGGAGTAGCTAAAAGGAATACACTTAATACACACACATGGAAAAAAATGAAAGAAAATTATATTTCCCTACATTACTCGCATAATTTTAGACATATTAGAATGAAACATATAATTTATTTTACTTACTTAAGGGAGAAGTATCCTACATAACTGTATTTCAATTTTATGGTACCTTACTAGAAAGTGCTGAATGGAATACATGTATTTGCTGTAGAAATCTATATTTGGTTGATGTTAATATGATAGTCAAGATCAATCTATTGAAGATGATTATAAGCAAACAATTTATGTTACATGTAACTTAATCTTATCTTCAAACATATTTAATTGAAATGGAAAAATAAATCAAAATTCATTTGTGACTTATTCAAAAGATATTTTTACTGATCCTTTTAATAGCGCAGTATTTTTGTTATAGTAGGGAGTGAATTTGAATGTTTTCAAATTATGAATCTTTCTTCCGTCTTTTAATATTCCATAATATTTATAGTATTTTTTAAAGATAAAATTGTATTTCTGTCTCATGTTTAATATATTTTCTTCTCCGCTGCAGTTTTTTTCAATGTTAATAAATCTATGTCTTTTTTCCTCTATTCTATGTGAAATAATACACTCCCCTTTTATCCTCTTTCCAATTTTTTACTTATTATTCAAAATATCTGTAGTAATAAAAACTAGGCGCAGTGGCAGTAGTGCAAAGCGCTAAGTAGTTTTGTATTTCCTATACATGTTTCATATTTACGAAAATTGTGCATACTTTTTGGAGAAAAATACGTACGAGTACTATCGCATTTTATTTCATTCCATTGCCAGGGATTTCTCATATTCAAACGCAGAAAATATTTGAATTTTTTGAAATACAATCCTCTCTTTTCAGCTTTATGTAAGACTTTTGTAATGGATATTTTTGAATACACAAGAACACTTTTAAATTTAGACCAGTAAACCTTTTAATGATAAATGAAAACTTATTATGATAATAAATATTTAAGATAACTTTTTGTTTCCGTTTTTTAAACAAAATTTAAAGAAAATTTGTAAGTATATTTATAAGAAGGAAAATACATTTTTGGGTGTTAAAAAGTTAATTTTTTATGTTATATTTAAATTTTAATAAGATATGTCCTCTTAGTATGAATGTAGTAACTACATAAATTAGGATTTCTGAAAATAATAATGGAACATATATGTTACCTTTCTCCAACTTTTTATTGTTTTCACTTAATTTTGTAATTTTATATAGGAACTAATGATACTACATAAAGGGCGTTTCAATATTAAAGCTATTATTTTTGATGCGATAATATAGAGAGCAGCCTATCATTACCGGATAGCTTCACAAATATTTTTTCTAAATATATTTAAAAAAAATCTTGTTTTCCTTTCAAAAAATTATAGTTTTATTTGCTACATAATAACTTGTGTTAAATGAATTCACTAATGTGATTGCGACATATTTTCATGGAAATTCTAGATACTACCTTCCAGTAAAATTTATTGAAAAGTAACTATTACTAAGACTATGGTGATTTCATCAATGTATGTTGAATTAAATATAATACAAAAATAACTTTCCATCATTGTTAAATGAAATTTTATTAAAAATAGGCATTTTCTTGCATTATAATATTATTTCAGTGATAATAAATCCAATATAAATCGTAATCGAAATATATATATCATTATCTTGCTTAGAAGAACAGTTTAAAATAGTTTTCTCCTGAACCTTTGAAAAAGTTGTAATTTTTAAATATTTTTGGGTAATTTACTTAATAAAAATAATTATTAAGATCTATCTGTTCTATATCTTTAAGTTCTGTTTTTGCATGCAATGACTTCCTAAACTTTATTAACCCAATTCCTAACAAAAAGTGTTGAAAACACTTCAAATTTCAATTTAAAATTAAATTTAAGTTTAATTATTTCTCCGCAGTTAATTTTTTGACTTGTCCTGCAATAGTTGTGAAATAAATAGAGTAATATTATTTTATCGTAGCTCATTCAAGATTTAAAAATATGCACACACATAATAGTGTATGCTTATTACTACTATGGCGTGTTTTTTATGCTCTACTTATTAATCATTTTGCATTTTAACATCAATACCATTTTGCAAGATCATATATAACTATGTATCATGTCAAGTATTTCTATTTTTTTTTTTTTTTTTTACGAAAAACAGTAAATATCCTAATCATATCAATATTTTTATTTCAAATTTTAAAGATGCCTTTAATTTCAAGAAAAAAGGGAATTGTTGCAAAAAATAAATAATTAAGTGGAGGGTTTCTTGAAATTGATGAGCTTACAATCTGAACGTGAAGATGAGTTGAATGATTCTTTCGAAAGCGATAGCATTGTAAAAATTACTCTTCAAGCACTAACGGTGAGGACGATCATTTGATTGCAAGTTATGGACAAAAGTGGAAGATATCTTCGATAGATTCTAAAAACGATAGAGAAGAAAGCATTGAACGTCAAAATATAGAAATTGCTATTTTTGGAACATTTTGAAAAAATATAGAAACAGCTACTCTCTAATAACAGACCACTTCCTCATACCATTTACAAAGATGTATGTAGTTTAACTGGATACGTCAAACGAAACATTATTATGAGCACAACAAGCACAGCATTTTATTTACCCTTTGACAATAATATTATGGAATACATCATAAAAAGTGCATAAAGGAAAGCACTCGGGGTTCTAGGAAAGTAAGGGAGAGGATTGTAGTTGTGGATTGATGAATTATAAGCAAGAATTTACAAACTTATTAAATAGTTTCTAATCAATACACATTAATGTGTCAATAAATGCATTTCTCAAATTATCTATACTTAAAGGAGAATTTGAGTTCCCGAGAGTTTGGTCAATTACTCCCATTCAAATGTAAACGTATCAAAATACATCTTTCGGTTCGAAAGCGATACAAACAAAATCGTGATATAAATAATGTTAACATATCTTCAACGACATGTAACATTAGTGGTAAATGACGTATATTACTTGTAATTGTCGTGCATCATCAGTGGTACAAAGCTGTGTGCTGATTTTATGTTCTGTAAAATCAACTGACTTTAAGTAAAGCTTAAACTTGAGAGAATTGAGAGAAGTTAGTTTTCAGAGTTAAGTAAGTAATTTTAAGAAAAGCATGTCCTAACCAACTTGCTAAAAGCTCTAAGCAAAATTATCTGTAATATATGATAATATCAGATTTTCTACATGTATTTCATTTTAATTTTAGCACATAAATATATAGTAATAAATTATAGTTTAAAGTGCGAACTTATTCCAACCACCTATAAAAGAGCCAAAGCCATAAGCAAAATGTGGAACGAACCGATATTACTCTTACGCTTGCCATTACAATTGCCAATAAAAAGAATCATGAATGGATAAAAGTCATACAGAAATAATAATAATTTTTTTATTCAGGGCTATGAATAACCAACAGTCAATCCCTAACCTACTATATCTGTGAAAAGATCCTATACGCTTTAGAATGTAGCGTTTATTGTAATAGCTAAATGTTTATTTGATCAGAAGCAATTGCGTTCGAATCCATATTGGATTTAGAGAAATGGATATGATTCTATCATACTACACAGCTACTTCCTAGCTGTGATCGATAACTTTTCAAGATTGACTAAACATCACTATTACTTCGTTTATGGTTTCAGTCACGCTATCTATCACTAACTAATTTATTAATGTCATATTAATCGCTTTATTGCTTGTACATGCATCTCATTATTTCTGATTCTTACATTACAATAGTTCTTATCTAATCCACATAAGTCACTCTTCTGCTATTGGGAGAGATTTTCATTTCAACCAAATTCATTTCAAGTCTCCAAAATGTTAGTTGGAGGGAAACATGTGGTAGATTCTACGTTGGAAACATTTTCATATTTTTTTCAAATCCTATCATCAAACTCTAATAAAAATATTATAACATTTATTTTATTAAAAGTAATCCGAAAAAGTAAACGCATTGATAACACTTCAAACCATTTATTATATCTAACTGTAATTGGAAGAAAAGGAATTAAATTTGCTCCCACTTCCGCTGCTAAAATCTTTACTCCCTGCAAAACACTTTGGATTCTGTTATTTCATACTCTCGAAATGAAATTAAATATACATTTTTGTTACTTATTCTTACATTCTCTCTTTTTCAATAGTGAAGAAAATGTTATTGGCTTAAACTCATTTATAATCACATTCATGGTAAAATAAAATGAATCACAACTTTTTTCACAACAATTAAAAAAATTTTGTAACTCTTCGAAGCCATGCAGTATGGATGGAATATGTTAAGGATGTTTTTTTGTCATTTGTATTTTGAAATATAAGACCCAAGAGTGTGTGACATAAGAAACAGGTGCAACTAAAATTTATGAATAAATGCAAGAAACAATGTTTTTGAAATGCAATCAAAATTGTAATCAAAAACTGTAAATCCTAAATTCAAAACAATTAGCCACAAAAAAGTTATTTTATTCTAGTAATCACTCTTTACTGTTTAAAATGCGTATAGAGTAACACGGATAAAAAAAGTATGAAAATATATTGCACAGAAAAGTTTACTTAACCAAAATATTACTTAATGAAACTCTTTTAGCACTGGTTTATGGATATTAACTGAGGGTGTGAAATTTAATAAAGGAATATTTTTTTGTAACTATCATATTGAAGAAAAGAAGAAGACGAAAGAAAGGGGAGTAAATATAAAACTACAAAGAAAAAGAGACACGTCAGTTTACTAACGCAATTAGTATACTTCAAAAATATTGAAATATATTAATTCTTGAAAATAAATTATCCACGTATTTTATTTATCTTCTGTATTCGTGTACAATTTATTTAAGAATTAGATAACGTTATTAAATGTCTTATGATTCTTATTAGAAAAAAAAGCACTTTTTAGATCACTCATACTTTTATTGTAACAAAATGCATATTTGATTAAATTTAACTTAGAAATAAATGATAGCAACAATTCCTTGAAGAAAATACTATATTTATAATTCAAACACTAATCTTTTATAGAATTCTTTGAAAATGTTATTTATTATGAACTATTCAATTACATTTTTAAATTACTCAAAATTGAATAAATGTTACAAAATTCAATTCATTTCTTAAATTGTTTGAAAATTTATTGAAAACAAAATATCACCTAATTCAATTTATCCAGAAATACTGTGTTAATCTCTAACAAAATAATTCAAATCAACACTTAACGTATGGTCTGTAGAGATTTTATTAATTGATTTAGTTTATAAGTTTTATATTATTACATATTATAATTTGAATTAAATAGTCAAATAAATTTAAAGTAATAAATTTCCTTTAAAACATTCACTTAAATTTTCAATAAGTTTCTTTAGGGACACAATTTCATAAACAGAAGATCGTTTCTTACATATATAATTTATTTTCTATATTCCTTTCGAAAAGTTTAGATTATGTATATAACTATTGATAAGAATTGTATTAAGAACTATTTATTTCTATATTTAATTTTTTTTCTATTATCGTGTTTACATCAATTTAAAGCGATAAATATGCTTTTTGATTTCTTCATTTTCTTGGTCATGGTGGGTTTGCCGGTAATATCTATTTTCATTGCATTTTGCTCTAAAACATGATGACTTTACCTTTCAGAAAACCAATCTATATATTACATCAGTTTCTTACAGTAAAATATTTTATTTCTAATTAATAGGGAGCAAAAAATACTTCAAAAATTATGAAACAAAAAATAAAGAAGTTAAAAGATATTATCTGTCATTAACAAATTTTTTTATATAGATTTTTTTCTGCATTCAATCATTCTATATCTGTTTTCAAGCAAACTCATAATGTTTTAATGGCGTGTTGTTTTGATTACTGGTTCCTTTTGTCAGAAATACTTTTTATAGTCAAAATATTTTTCTGTGTTTCAAACTTTTCTTGAAATTCAGAAAATTTTAAAACTATAATTTTATTGCAATTTTCTTAAGCAAATTGCACAGTGATATATGATTGGTTTTGTATTTTATTTTCATATTCCACCACTAAAAATTGAAATATTTCTATGAAATACATTGTTCAAAATGTTAAAATAACTTTTCTTTTTTTCTTCTATTAGAACTTATTTTGAAAATCCATGTTTGAAATTATTTATTTTATGGTTTCTATAAGAAAAGAATGTAATTAATATTTTTTAAGTTTTCAATCGCCAGGATTTATTTCAATTTGATCGAACAAAAATAAACTTCCAGAACTCAAATAACCATAAAAGTATTTTGAAACATTTTTTTGTGAGAGACATAAAACTGCATTACATTCGTGCCAAATATCATGATTATCCGAAGCGAAATTGTGATAGTAGGATTTTTATTCCCTTTATTTCCAATGACAACTTGGAGAGATTGTTTAACCAATCATGAATTGTAGTGTTACAAGAATTAAATGAATAACACCAATAGAAAGAATGATTGTATCTATACATAAGTGTTACTTATTACATCTTCGTTTATCTAAATTAATGTAATACACATCTTAATTAGAATTATCAGTAATACTATAGAAACATTATTTTGCTCATCGTCAAAAAAGTATTGCACCAACTGGTAAGATTTGATTCGTCATCGCACTGAGAAGCACCACGAGGACTGTTGGTGACAAACCTCATATTTTTTAAAGGTGTGGACCAAGGACCCCTACTAAATTTAATGTGTATCAGCCCCTCTACATTGCGAGTCTTTAAAAACATCAAGGCTCGAACCTCGACGAATCAATAGCAGCGATTCCACGACCGTGACAACTGGGTTAGCGTGGTCCCAGAAGGAAGAAGAGTATGTCAAAGGAAATTGTTTTGTCTTAAATATGTGATTTATTACAATGATCAAAGAATCAATCACGTCGGTGTCAATGATTTCAGCAAAAACTTGCCTACCGCCTTATTTAAAATGTTCTTAAAAAGCACGTCATTTTAATATTTACTGGTAAGTTTGGGTTTAATTTGATGTTTTGAAATCTTGTATGCCTTTGTGAAGAAAACGGCATCTATTTGAATAAATGAACGCCTTTGTGGAGAGTCGCATCACGTGCAATGATTGATTATTATTATTGCATGGAAGTGATTGATTATTCCATCGGATTACGTATTATATTTGTAGCTGGAACAGTTTTTACGCTGTAGTTGGAATTCATTGCAAGGAAGTTATTTCCAAAGCCCTGTATTATAAATGCCTTATAAGAAAAAAGAAGAATCTTTAATATAAAAAACAATAAAGAATAGAACGTGATTTTTTTTCTCTACCTTATTTTATATTGACGAATTGAAGCAACCAACAAATGTTTCATAAAAAAAAATCAAAAAATCCATTTTATCACAAATATTAATTAGCATGAATTTTGTTTTCATAACTTTTTCTCTGAGTCGGAATATTCTTTTTTGCAGAAAATGATGGTCTGAATGAACAATATGGTAAACACATTTCATCCGCAACAAATGGAACAAGTTTTTTTAATGTCTTGTGTTCACTGAAGAATCAAGGAATAGCTAAATGTTTTGAGAATGTGCTATGAATGATTATTTTTATTCAAACACAGATAATCTATTACTCTAATATATATTCACAAGAATTTTCTAATGTCCTAGGTATGAGACTTCTTTTTATCCCTGTTATTTTCCAAAAAAATTGCTTTTAGTATGCATGTACACAAATTCTGTTGAATATTGGAAAAAACTTCTATACGTATTATCTTATAATTATATTTTGTTGCATGATGGTTGTTGAAGGTAAAAAGGCAATGTTGGCTCCTGTATCGCTCATGAGGATGTTACGTGATCTCACTATGGATAACAGTTTTAAATTAAGATCTGTTTTCAGAATACTATATGTAATACGGTTATAATAAATAATATTTTGCTGATGTTCTTGTACTCGGTGTTAATTGTTCTTGCTCTTGGTTGGAAAAATCTTTGATATTTTCATGCTTTGATTCCAGCAAATTCCTGATGTACTTTTACTCGAATCTAATGCATTTTTATAAGTTGTCATTGTTATATAAAATACTTAATAAGACTCAAGAACTCTCTATTTAATATATGATGTTGCATAGCGTACAACATTTCTCTCTCTCTCTCTCTCTATGCTCACGTCAATATATATATACCTCAATAATCTATACTTATTGAAACTCGTCGTGGAAGAAATTATTTTGAATTTTGTTATTTTTCTTCAAAAAAAAGTTACGTATTTCAATATCAATACACTAATAACCCTAATGTGGAACGGCTTTACGTAGATAACTGTATCAAAATCTACAAAATCATTATAAAATATTCGAAACAATTTTGGCAAAATCTACTCCTGTGGTATAGGGCAATTTTGTATTATATCAAAACTAATTCTGTACCTAACTGATAATAATTCAACATATTTTAGTTGCATAAAAACAATTTAATTCTGAAATTGGTGATCAACTGATTTAACAATTTAACTTCAATGTACTTTTCTAAATATTCGTCAAAATTTTTGATTTATATAATCTTATTGTACAGAAACAAAGTTAGAATTAAAATCATTCTTTTAGGGCTGTAAAATTCTACCTTAGCAAATAAAACTTTGGATTATTTCATTCAGTAACGTAGAGCTTAGAGGTTCAAAGTATCGAAACAAAGGGATTCGTTCTCTATCTTTTTTTTTTCTTCTTTTTTTTGAGAAGAAATGAATCTAGCTGAAATTTTCCAGGGTTGAATAAAATTTTTCCTTTCCTTTTCTTTTCTTTTTAGGAACGATATCGAAGGATTAGATTTCTACGTTTATATTTTCAAAAGTAATTCATATTCTAGAAAATGTATTAAAAGGATTGGTTACAATGAAGTAATTTTTCCTAATGTGTAGATTAAAGGGTTTTAACTGAAAAAAGGGAACACACAAGAAAATCATAATTTTTTTAGTATTCTACTACTGTATAAGCTATTATTGTCTATTATTCCAATTTGTGAATAATTTCGTTTAATCTATTCTACGTCAACCAGAGAGATCTTGAATGTAAATAACTTCAAGATGACCGAGTTCAACAAACAAAGGCTTGAAAGAATTAGGCCATTTCTAGGAATGTCTAACATTTGAACATAAGTTATTGAGAAATTAAAGTAAATTATAACTGTGCACTGGAAATTTCTCATTCTTCAGAATTAAATTAACTGCATTTTAAATTCTTATCTACTTAAATGTTTCAAATAAATTGCATGTCACTTTGGGAATACCTCCTCCTTGACGTACAGAATAGCAGGAAAACAAATTGTTTCGAATATACACTCTATAACAAAAAAAAAAAAAAAACGACGCACCAAAATGGAGTTATCCGATGGAGACAAAAATTGGCGGATAGGAATGTACAGAAAAGAAAATGATTAAAATTTCAGAAAAATTTAGTGATTTATTTCAAAATTACATAGTTAAAAATTAATGAGCTCAATAAGGTGTCGACCCTCCTCTCGCCTGGATGCAAGCTGCCACACAACGTAGAATAGAATGATAAAGCTCCCAGATGGTCTCCTACAGTATTTCTTACAAAATTTTCTCCAATTGTCGAGCTAGTTCATAACTATTCCCTGGAGGATGCAGTCACCTTCCCATCACATCCCAGACATGCTCAATTGGAGAGAGATCTGGATATCTGGCTGGAAAAGGAATTGTTTGACGAGCTGTAAGATAGTTCATAGCAACACTTGCCGTATGTGGTCAGGCATTATAATGCTGAAAAATAAGTCCAGGGTACTGCAAAAGGAATGATAGCAAAACAGGTCTCAGAATGTTGTCGACATACTGCTGTGCTGTAAGTGTTCCTCTAATAACGACCAAAGGGGTTCCGCTATCAAGGGAAATGGCACACCAAACCATAACTCCTGGTTGAGGGCCTGTGTGGCGTGCATAAGTAAAAGTAGGATCAGCACTCTGCATCGGTCGTCTTTTCAATGATCGTCAGGACACAGTTCTAAAAGAGATTCGATGGTAAACACTATACGTCTTCAGTCAGCATCATTCCAACCTGATGGAGCAAGCACCACTGCAATCTGGCTCGACAGTGTGTTGGCGGGAGTGGCAAGTGGCGTAGCAGTCGGATTGAGCGTAGATTTCGCTCTATCATCCGTCTGTGAATGGCCATGGACGACACTCCAGTGCGGGTCGTACGTCTGATTGTTAATAACAATGAACCAAGAGCTGTGTCAGCTAATCTGACATTCACTTCTGTCCTCCCGATCTGCTATGGGCATAAGTCAACCGCTACCATCATGACGCTGAAATCTGCCACTGTCCACCTATTCTTTGCAGCATCTTCTAAACGTCGCATCGGTTCCACCCATATGACGAACAATTCTCCAATTTGCTCAACATGCTGCTTTCAATCCAATGATATATCTTTCAAACTCTGACAGTTGCTCGTATCGAGCTCGAATCCTGTGGCGATGAATATTTTCAGTCGCCACAGGATCATCATATATAATAGGTGTAATATAATTCACTATAGAAGTATTCTTAAACTATAATATATATATATATATATATATATATATATATATAATATTTTAGAAAATGTATCTCTACATACATGTTGAATATCTGTGACGCATAGTACAAATGTATGTTGCAAGACTGATTACAACAATAATAATGTAATAGTATATCATTGTAAGAATAAAATATCTTAATTATTAAAGAGCATTCTAACAATTATATTATAAAAGAATAATATTAACTACATGATTATGAACACTATTCATAACTTGAATAAGTATTAAAATATGTTTTGATCAATTAGGCAATAACTGGGATAGTTTTAAAGTGAATATGTGCGCTCAAATATTATGCAGAAAAATACTAATTTATTTTTATATCAAATGTAACACTTATACATAAACTAATTTATAAAGAAATGCTGTATTATTTCCTTTTTATCTCCAATAATGCTCATGTTTCACAATGTTAATATTTTCATTTTGTCATTCTACCTTGATTAATAAAAACCATAAGACATCTTTCTAAGATATGATATATTTCAGCCTCTTTTAACTCTCATTTCCACTTATTCCACAAAGCTAATGTATAACTTACGCATCAAGCTATCTTTTATAGTATATTGTATTTTGGAGGACAAAAGAGCTATTTCCATTCGAAAGCAAAAATTGTGGTTCCCCGCAGAATAATTCAAATTGCATAGTTCCACACAGGCAACGATGAACCATTAAATATATCCCGTCATTTCTTTTCTTTACATTCTCTCTTTTGTATCGGTGAAGAAAACGTCAGGGGCTTGAGCATCATTTATTACATCACCCATTACAAAATAAAATAAATTACAACTCGGCAAAGAAGTTTTTGCAACTCTTCTCGAACTGGGATTCAAGATGAAAAATGACATGAAAGAATCATTTTTTGCATCTTCTGTTTTTTTAGTTCGTGACAGTCGAAAAGGGATCAACTGCAAAGCTTGAATAAGAAGATTAAAGAAAGTTTCTTAAAAAAAGATCCGAAGTAGTATTTGATCATAATCACGTATTTATGTCATTTGATTATTCAAAATTACCTGAAATGAACATTTCAATTAAATATTTATGTTCTTTTTTACAGAGTATATAATGATGATGAATACATAGAAGAAATCAAATGTCTTAAAAGGAGACTATCTTTTCTCTTTTAGATTATTGAAACAACAAAAAGTACATTAATTTCAAATTACTTTCCGAAAATCGTAATAACGAGTAAAGTGGTATTTATAACACGTTCGAATTCAAAAAGACCTTATATGATCCAATTCATGTCGTTACGTTTCCTTCATGTCTTTTACTTGTTTTTAAAATTACTGGGCATGAAATAGTTTTAATGAGTCGGAAATACTCTTAAAATATTGTCTTTTATTCCTGAATGAGAAACTGATTAGTTTTCCGATTATTGTAAAGTCGTCAAAAAGGGGATATAACTTATTATGTTTTAAAATCTTCGCTGTAAAACAAAGTTGACATCACTGTTAATACTTCTGACGGATGAGAATTCTGATGTTCATTAATGAGTTATTTAAATTAATTTACCATTTTACCATTTATTGTCATCTCAATTCCTATCTCAAAATTATGTTATATTTTAATTTTCTAAACATTTTACTCAAACACTTATAGGTTGTGATGGTTTAATAATGTTAGTTGGGTGTCACACAAATTGTTTTTAAAGCTATTAATGATTATATACATATGCAAACAATGTTAGTGCAAACATAATTAATTTGGAAAACGTTTTAATTTATTATGTCTAAAATTTTAAATAAGTTCAATCTATTATTTTCAGTATTTTAGGAAACATTTTAAATTGAAACATGCGAGTAATATGGCAACATTGCTGTTTATCAGGAATCATTCCCATGTTTATGATATTTAATTATAGAATAATTTATCACGTGGAATAAAAAATTCGGAAAAATATTATATGAAGATGTACATAAATTACTCTGTCGAGGTTTCCTCACTTCAGAATTTCTGATCAAAGAACATGACGCAAAATATTATTACATATTTTTAAGGAATAATTCAAATAATTTTTTAAACTCAAATTTAAGGAATTTCCCCTTGTCTGCATTTTACGTTACGAACCCATCAAGACGGAATTCACTTCCTGCTGTTGACGTTCAATTCTAGGTGGCCTGGAGCGTGGAGCCCAAATCCTTGATAACTGGAATGTTGATTTGGAGTAAAATAGATTTATAAACTCGCTGAGGAGAAAGTTTGGAGTATTAGAAACTGTGACGGCATCCTATTACCCGTCTAGCCGGTCATCTTAAGGTTTAATCACAAGATCTAAATTTATATTTAAGTTCGAGCATAGACCAATTATACAAAATAGTCAATTCTATCTAAAATATATTATTTAATCTTTTAATATGGAGTGGTCTCAAACAGTTTATTTCTTATACCCGTAAGATATCTCAAATTCAATGATCTTTCAAAGAATATGCTCACCAGAATAAGAATGCTAAAACTTCTTGCAATTGTTTCGAGAACATTGCGTCCAATCTTACCAAACCCATTATACATGTCAAAATACTACCATGCACATCATACCAACCCTCATCTTATTTCCTGAACCTTAAATGCTTTTAATTCAATTCTTGGTCGCTTTTATACGACTTCATTACATATGTTCTCGCCACATCCGATGTTTAATTATTGTACATCACGTTTCATTTGATTAGGAAAAAGCTAGGAACTTAAATATAAACTAATATTGAAGCTACAGATATTAGTTGAAGGGGAATAATTTTCGAATACCCTATTTTAAAAGTTCCAATGTTGTTGAAACCTGTGGGTTGGTCAATTATCGTTGGTTGATTGAGATGAAGAGGAAGAACATGGAATGTTTGCTTAGGTAGATGGATTTCGAAACGAAGTCCTGTGCTAGGAAGGCAAATTTCCATTGTTTGTAGTGGAATAATTCTTTTTTTTGTGTGTGATTGGCTGCTCGAAGTAAAAAGTTTAGAAATTATAAGTAAAGTAGAAGGGGTATATCCTCAAAGGAATTACAGGGGAGAATAAATTTGAAAATGGTTTTAAAATTCAGACTGAAATCAGAATAAATTTACCCCAGTATTGTTTTGGATGGACATGAGTACGGCTACACGGAGAAAAAAGAAATACTCAAAAATGAATACCTAGACGTACTCATTTTGAAATGAGTATGTTTGTATCAGATTTGAGCGTATACCTTTATCGAATGTGAACATTACAAGTTTTCAAAACCAAAAAAAAAAAAAATGGGAAATCAGCATTCTCAAAAATTTATTACAGATATAAGGACTATAAAAGTTCCTTTTATATACTGACTACGTATTTTACAAAGTGGGTTTCAAAAACAAATATGGTTTGCTTTAATATTTCGAACTATATTTCGTATTTACCACGCTACACGCGGTAGAATACAGGAATATTAAAATGAGTATGTACGCATACTCATTTTCGCGTCTGTGTTTGTTTACATTTTTTTTCCCAGTGACTCGCTCACAACTACAGAAAGATTCTTTTAAATAAGATATAAAAATGTTGTTGAAATGTTATTGATCATGATTTTCTGATTTATGATTTGAAAATGATTTTCTGTGAGTAGTTATTTGTGCTTTGCAGGTGTTTTTTTTGTCTGTATTCATATTACATCGTAATCGTAGCTTAGTGACTTCTTACTTTAATTTGCATTAAAATTATTTTCGGTAAAATCAAACTTTGATGGATCCCCTTGGCGATTTTTTTGAGATGGCGCCAAAGCGGGTGTTTCAAACTCGGAGCTTCCGAAAGAGAGAAAAAAAGATTGCGTCGTGCCTGGAAGGCAAATGAAGTACCAGAATGACACCAAGGCGGGTATTTCAAATGAGAAGCAAGAAAAGATGGCGTCGAATCCCCTTTTACAGATTTTATAGGGTTACCATAAACAAACTTGCATGGTAACCACATTAGCGATTTATCGCCAAAAGAAGGTTAAAGTTCGCCAGGCCCCCTCCAACTTCGATTCAACCGAATTTTGAATCGGAAGTTTTGTAACAAAAACTTCATAAAGTGTAAAATAATATATAAGATGAAGAAAATGATACTTGCAAATAAAGGAGCGCTTATTTATTTCCCTGAAAATTTTAATTGATATATATTTTTCTGTTTAAAATTCATTTTCGATACAACAACAGTATCGGAAAATAAATTCAAAACATACTCACTGGATTGTTTGATTCTCATATTTGATGCAGTAACAGATTCACAAATAAATACATGACACTCATTTTTCTATTCTACACTCATAATTGATACAAGATTATATTCAAAAATGAGTATGTGAAGTTTCCATTTTGAGTACGTACAAAAATGAGTATGTGCGAGACTCAAATATGAGTATGTTGGGATAGGAACTATTTTGAGTATGTGACGTACTCAAAAGTGAGTACGTGAAGTTGCCATTCTGAGTATGTGCTTGTTACTAAAAATGAGTATGTGCGAATCTCAAATTTGAATACGTTGGGATCGGAGCCATTTTGAGTATGTGAAGTATTCAAAAGTGAGCACTTTCTACTCGATTTTGCATACCCGTTTTTCGCAGTGTAATACGTAGCGCGCACGTCACGTCTGACACCGCGATAAGTCTATCTGCTAGCACCATGTTCTATATTAAAGTAGTGTTGTTTTCTTACGTAGATGTTCGTTTTCAATTTTCATCCTTCACACTCTGTCTTCCTTCACTGAACAACCAACATCAGCATCCCGCCATTTGACGAGAAATGAAATGTTGACCATATACGACATGTAGGCTTTCATGAATAACAAGCTTCACGTGTCCATTCATACTAGATAACAGCACACATTTCCATTGTCGACCAAGCTGTCAGTCACATATTGAGCATGCTACTCTGTGCTCCCCTTTTTTCTTCATTGCTCTGCGTATGCGTCATACCTCATTCACTGACTCTACTTAACTAGTAACGAGTGAGGATTTTTAAGGCAGTTATTTGTTTCATCTGGTGCCCCATGTGTGCTCTTTCAAAAATAATGACTAAATTTATTTTCTTAACATCCTTCTAAATTCGGCCTTTATAAATAAACATTGAGAATGTAATGTAATCGTTTCACTTCATTTCAAAACAACTTAATACTATTAGAATTTTAAATAAGCAAGAAACCTAATATTCGTCTGATAGAGATGAATGACGTCAGGATGTGAATCTCAACAAACATACGTCAAGATGTGAATAACAATGAACATAAAACTTATCATACCTTCGAATACTTTTAAAGCAGAACTCTGAAAGCATGTGTGTTGATAAAAAAAAAATGTATACAGTAATTTGGACAAAAAAATTACTTTTCAAGTTTTTGACCCATTTTCGTGAAATCATCGCACTGTGTTCCCTCAAATTTTTTATGTGCAAATCTGAATTTATTCTTTTCAAACAAAATAAATTTTATAAATTGTACATCTGCTTTTGGCAATGCATTTTTAAAAACATTTTAATCTTCAAGTAGTTAATAAAACCGTTTTAGATTTATATTTCGAAGAATTAGGATTTAGTAGAATGATGATTTTAAAATCCTCTTCATGATTTCATTTTAACTGATTTGCTTGACCGTTACAATTTTGAAAAGCAAATCTCTAATTGTGTGTGGAATGGCTTAAATAAGAAAAACTTATTTCAATAAAAAGTTATTTTTTACATAACGAATCTAATTCAAGCTCATCCCTTATTAGAGCAGTCTTTTGTCCAATTAAATTCCTTTTTAAATTTCTGTAATACCACTGATGCATAGATCGAAATCATTAACAGAGGATTTCTACCATAATAAATCCCAATCTTCAAATAACTTAATTCGATAACGAAAATTTCAAACTACTCAATTCTTCATGAAATTCCGAGATGAATGACTTCATATCACTGCTTTTGAGTCTTAAGTAGAACGTGTTACAAATGAAGCAACCGAGAACATGGACTTTATTTTCATCAGGAAATTAAAGAAAAAGTGATATATATAATTTCTTTTTGGGAGAAAAATGTGAAATCGAAATGTTATTATAAAATTATTGACAAACAAGCAAAGGGTATAACTATTTTCTTTTTTGAGAATATTTTAAGTGTTCTAAACTGAAAGGTTAAACAGATTACAAATTGAAAAAAGTGTGGTCATATAGTTATGTTAATTTAGCTTTGCGATTTAATTCACATATATAAAATATACTTTTAATTGCAAATATTTTGTTGATATTTACTAAATAAAATAGCCACGGTAATTGCTTAGTATTGTGAGGCAAAGCTTTTTCTTTGAAAAATATTGAAGATTTAACCATTATCATTGTGAATTCCTGAGTTGAAATTCTTTGATTAACATGTGACTGAAAGGTATTTACTACAATGAGAGAAAAACGTGATAAATTCCTTCGTTCATGTTTAATATCCTCGCTCGTGATTCAGAGCTTGAAGTATTCCTCCATTTCCACGAGGAAGAATTTCACCTAGAAAATTTATTTCAATTGAATACTTTTTTTTCATGATTATTTTTTTACAACTTTAAGAGGAAATGGGGCTCCAATATGTGTTCACCTGATTTTCTCTTATGTCTTCTAAATACTTTTGATTGATTATGAGAGGCAATATTATTTACAAAGTGATCATTGATTATGCGAGGCAATGATGTTTATAAGATACTCATTGATTATGCAAGGATTCAGTAATTCTTACGAGGAGTATTCAGAAAGTATTTGTATTTGAAGACAGGTGGCACCATTAAGTTAAGTTGTTCTTACCATCAGGCACTCTCATCTGTTTAATTGAGCAGAAGGAAATTTTACATTGATTCATAAGTTGGTTTTTATTTGATAGTTATTTGTCGCTGAAGCAAAGACTAATTTCTGCCGCTTCGAATTGTCGACATTACGATTTTTACGTAGAGTTATCACCGTCGATTATAAATGGATTTATTGTTGTGCACGGAAACCAAGTAACAATCAACAAAGACACATTTTAAAACTGAATACATAATGTGAGTGGTCTACATTGTATATATACATTTGTAACATATTTTATTGTTGAGACCATTTGGCAACTTGGCTAGAAACTTGGAGTAAAATTTAATTCGTTGAAGAACAAGTTTTAAACAATTAATTTTTATCAAAAAATTAAATATCGCACTGTCATCCAAAACAATCGTGCATAGAAAATTTCAGCACAATTGAGCGCTTTGAATATGAGAAAAAAAATTTTAAAGTTTTGACTTAGACAAAGTTACATTGTGAGTTAAAAAAAACCATTAAAAAGTTAATTTTTGATATTTCTGAAACATTAAGTGTGTTTCAGCACAAAGATTTCTACGCGTTTTATAATCCCTTTCTGCGTATTATTTGGTTCTATTTACTCGAAAATTAAAACCTTCACTGATACTAGTCGTTATACATAAAAATATCTTCAGGGATATTTTAGAGATAAGCTTCAATGACAATTCGCATTTCAGAAGAAATGAAAAACTTTCAAATTTTAAATCAAGTGAATTGCAGCATGTCAACTTCTGCGTCATTTTGGGAAACTACAAATGTGAAACAATAGAAAAAATAAAAATATAAACAGAGAATATCTTGAAACAAAGGTATTGTTCTTTGTTTTGCTTGAGTCTTTTCATAATTTTGTTAAAATAGAAAATAGCAAAGAAGAATATTTCTAAAACGTCAAAAAACGTTTTTCTTTCTCTCTAAGAGAAAAACTAAATTGAATGAGTTTTAAAGAAAAGCTAATAGAATACCTTGCAAACGAAAAATGAAACAATATATTTCTAATGAAATTAAATTTAACTTCCAAAAAATAGGACAAAGAGAGAAAATAAAAGTTTTGTAGAGACAAGATATCATGAAATGAATTATTTTCAAATATCGAATAAGATATCCCATGCATATTTATTCTCCCGAGATTTTGCCACTCATTTTTACCAACCTTTTTTAATGTCTGCTGTTTTATAGATTAAGTGAATAAATCATTTTGAAATGGTGATTTTAAAGGTACCAGGCCACACAAGCAAGGGAAAACAAATTAAATATTGAATTTAAGACAATTTCAATGTCCTACATGTTTTAAAAATTATTCGTAGAGCTTAAAATTTTTATGTGACTGATAAAGATATGTTAATAATTTTATTCAAATATAAAAGTAATTTTTTGGTCAAAAGGTTTATTTTTCCTTTTGAATTGATATGGACACTAGTAAATTCGATATATTTGCATTAAGTTACCATCTTTAAAATAATATTACATAAATATACAAAATATTTTGCTCCTCATGTAGAAAGTAACGCACACAAAATATGATGAACCAACTTTTTCAATGACGTTACTGTATATTTTCTTCGACAAAATTATAGAACTTTTTAATTTTAGAATTTCTTTCTTTATTTGATATAAAAATTATTCCTTAAAACTTTCATATTATTTAGAGAAAAAATATTTTTGGTTTACTGTATTCTTAAGTACCCTTTATAAAAGCATAAAAAATTTGCAACTATGCTGTATATTAGGGTTTATTTAAAATGGTACTTAAATTCAAATATATCTTACAAATCATGTCCATATTCAAATAGAAAGGGGAAAAACCCTTTCTGAGGAAAAAAAAATTACTTTTATAACCCTATCAAATTATTAAAATATAAATGAATTAGGCTCACAAAAATTCTAAGCTGTAATAATAATTTGAAAAGATACATCACAAAAACAAGGAGTCTTAGGTCTGGTATTCCACAATTCACCACATGTAATGATACGCTTAATTCCCTTTTCACTAATTTTATATGAGAAGAAAAAACATTTTTTTCGATAACATTTTCGGAAAGCTTTAATGAGTACTTTTCTATCATTAAAAGGAATAACACAAGATGTAAAAACGCTTACATAATTATTTATGGTTTTACGATTCGCCCATAAGAAACATTTTTTTTTTCTATTCGGAGTTAAGCCATTTATAAAATGTATCTGGATTAACCAAAAATGAAAAACTTACAAAAATATGGTGTCAGAGAAAAATGTGTAACATTTTTGAAAAAATATTTCGTTGATGATGTTTATAACACAGATGAGAAGGGATTATTTTTCCTCGTGTTTTTCCAGAAGGAATACCAGCTTTCTAAGGAGAAATCTGTAAATAGGACAGGAAGTAAAAGCTCAGAGTAACAGTATTGTTGTGTATAAATCTGTAGGGAAAGGATAAATTAAAACCTCTTGTAATTGAACGATCCTTAAAGCCAAGACGTTTTAAAAACATCAAGAGCATGTCAGTAGACTACACTAGAAACAAGCGAGCTTGGACGACTTCAAAATTATTTAAGGAATCGTTATTGAAACAAGATACAGATATGAAATCGAGAAAGAAAAGCATCGCTCTCTTAAATGACAATAGCTCTGCACTTAAACCTATTACAAAATTACTGATAGTAGAAGTTTACTTTTTTCCACCAAACATTGCTGCAGCTCTAAAGCCCCTTGTAATGGGCATTATAAAATGCTTCAAAAGGTATTTCAGAAAACCGTTAGTTTTCTGAAAAAAATGTTTTTTTAATATTGATCAAAAGCACATAAGGCCTGTTACTATAAAAAAAATGTGAGTGAATGGGTTGCTGGAGTTAGTGGGCAATGAAGCCACAGTATTGAGAAAAAGCTGCTTCATTCAAAATGACGAAGAGAGTCAAAGTGATATTTCAGGCGAAAATTCTGCGGAAGAAAATACTAAGGTCTTCGAAATTCCTTGACCAATTACGAAAATAAAACTGTAAAAAAAGTTTTAAATATCTGTTCATTACTATTTAAAAGTCGATGATGAAATACAGAACTTTTCCAAACTAACTGGAGAAGACATTTTTTACTGAAATAAGAAGTGACGACGCGCTGAAGAAGAGTCAGATGATGATGTAAATAAAAAGGCTGATTCATCTACTGTAAAGTCAAATTTATCTCCTGTAGAAGCAATTTATTCAAATGATGCAACTTATAACTTTATTCCTGGCTTACCTAATGTACCAGAGGATCATCTAAATTCTTTAGATGCACCTCTCTTTTTGCATGAGATTGTCTCTGGGTAATGCAAAAAAAAAAAAAAAAATCTGATTCCTTTTCGCGGAATTCCAAATAAATAAGAATTAATTAATAAGTATGTGTTTTCTTTTATTTATACTATCTAATACATTTTAGAGAAAACGTTTTCTGGTTTTATTTATTTGTATATTAGAAATTTATTATATGCGATAAACGTTAATAGGCTACGGCTTCGCCAGAATCCGGCACAAGGGTAGTTCATTAAGACTTCAGAGTTCTAAAAATTACTCAACACTCTAAACATGTTAATTTACAACCATTTAAAATATATTATTTTCGTGAATGCGAGGGTGTGCTAAATGACAGCAGAGCACCCCTTGTGTGACACCGCTGAATATGAAACACAAAATTCTTTTCTTTCTAGTTTGATTTCCTGAATAACGATAATTCTTTTTAGAACGATATATTATTTTGGCCCCCAAAATATAGTTATAGAAGGGATTTAACTATATGTATACATATATATATATATATATATATATATATATATATATATATATATA
>BMAW01089958.1:310050-337260 GCA_019974015.1 Nephila pilipes | reverse complement strand
TTTCACTTTCAATTTTATGCATTTTTGTACTGTTAGTTTCACTTTCATTTTTATTTATTTATTTATCTGATTGGATTCAATTCTGCATCAGTAAATAAATGAAAAGATGAATAGGTAATAAACTGAAGCGACGATCGTAATTTTGCATCATTTACATTAATTTATCATTGAGATTTTTAGTATATATTTATAATGCGTAAGAACGTAATATGCATTAATAGTATCTGATACATATACATTTACTTAGTTTTATTTACAAATTTAATAAATCATATGAAATCTAAAGATTAGTAGATAGAATCAAAGTTTCTTGGTTTTAAATGTCTTTTTCAGAATTATTACTCATCCCAAAATTTCAATCTTCAGAATATAAAGAATCATTAATGTAAAAGTAATGGCACCAAAAATAAATTATCATATTAATTAAAAGCATTGTTTTAAAAGAAAACCGCAAATATTCTATATTTATATGTATATTTATAATATATTCACTATTTTATCAAATATCTTTTTATAAACAAGCGCTCAGATATAAAATTACACATATAGTAAAAAAAAAAAAATTTAACACGAAATAATGCTAGGCCGGATAAATACTTCGTAATTAATTTTTTTTTAACATGAAAAAGAAATCTCTCAATATGAAAAGATATCACTTCTAGAAAACAAATTTTTTGGCTTATATTTTTTTGTTAAACGGAACAAAAATAATGGTTACTAATGTGCTAGTTAACCTCTTAATTTTAGTTTTGCCATATGTTCTAGAAAACCTTGCTTATAACTATCTGTAGCCAATTACAACATTAATTGTATAATATTATATTCCTTAGAATTTTTCGTTTTTAGATGATTCGGTTTTTTTTTTTTTAATTTCTTTAACTCTTCTATCAATACTTTTAGTGGATATCATATTATTTCTTCGTTTAATTGACTGTCTTTTCGAAATTTATCTGTAATATATTGCTATTTTCTTATACAGTTAACTTTGCCCTTTTAATTTTAATCAATGTTCTTTACTTGCAATTATTTCCTTGTATATTTATGTAGCTTGGTATGTATGAACATTACTCAAAAGTATAACAAGGATTTCTCCCTTATTATATTATTTTTAATTTTATGAAATATTTTTCCAAAATTATTTCTGATTATAATATATTATTATTTTTATTTACGCTTAATTTCTTCATATATATAAATATCACATGAAAAAAATATTTATTTCACTTTCGTGATAATCGTCTTCCGCAGTATTTATTTATACGTAAAGCAATGATTTGATAATTTCTTTTGTAGGTAGACTTTCAATGAAGTTATTTGTATATACATTATTCTCCACGAATATCGTGTTTTCTTGTATTATAAAAGTTCTGCTAAAGAGAAAAAAAAAATTAAAAGTGCACTCAACAGAACTTTTTACACTCCAGTAAACAAAATAACATATGAAAAACATGCAAAAACTTTCCTCTTCAACATTTTGCATAGGATCACGGAAATTATGCAACAGATGCGAAAAGATGTATGGGAGGATATACACAAAATGAAAAGATTTCTAAAATTCAAGCGAACTCAATAAATATTTATTCCCCACGGCATTTCAGGTTCACGTGTATTGAATGTCAAGACGACCGCATA
Organism: Nephila pilipes; assembly: GCA_019974015.1. Taxonomy (NCBI): domain Eukaryota; kingdom Metazoa; phylum Arthropoda; class Arachnida; order Araneae; family Nephilidae; genus Nephila; species Nephila pilipes. The sequence continues at coordinate 335,628 of BMAW01089958.1, read as the reverse complement.
TTAAGTACGTTTCACAAAACCCTAAGATAACGAAGTGCCTCCGATCCAAGAGACTTTGTATTAAATCGGATGTTTCTGGACTTTTGAAAAGGGATGCAAATGATTCACTGCTATGACATCTTCTCTCCACGCTTGATTGGATGATGCTAAAACTGTATCCGCCTCTCACACTTTTAGCAGAGAATGATAAAGATGAAGTTAACGGAAGTTGACGTACCATTGCTTCCCTAAACGATAATGGTATCAGTTTGAGAGGAGGACTTCGCTCCTTTATCGTTTAAATACTGACATGTTTGATGCGATAGTTTCGATCGGACATAATGAAGATGAATTACTACTTCATGGAAATTTTTATTTATGAAATATGTGGGAAACGAAGCAGTGAGAATAATTGATTTGGAAATAAAATTATCCTAGTACCTTAAATATTTTTAAATAATTATAGAAAGTGTTCGTTATTGTACTTTTCTACGGATTTACGAGATAAGCACACATAAGAAAAGAAAGAAATTGTATGTTTTTATCATTGTATGTATTTTTAAAAACTGTTTTGGAAAAAATATTGATCAAAACTGAAATTGTATCAGATTGAGAGGGGGATTTTGTTTCTAGTTCAAGTAAATACTGACATATTTGACTCGATAATTTAGATTGGATATAATGAAGATGAATTGCTACTTCAAGGAAATTTTTGTTTAGAAAATATATGACAAACGAAGCAGTGACAATAATTGGTTTAGAGATAAAAAAATTTCGTTGCATCTTAAATATTTTTAAATATAAATATTTAAAAATATTTAAAGAAAATTAGTCGCAATGATATTTTTTGTGCTTTTACGAGATAAACATATACTAAGAAAGCATGAAATTGTTTGTTTCTATCATTGCAATATATATTGTGGATTGGATATATATTGTGGATAGCATATCTTATTGTGGATTCGGATTTACATCAGTATTCGGCTCTTGTGCTATTTCTAAATCTAATATATTAATCAAAACTACCAAACTCCAATTGAAAACACACAAGAATGAAATAGTTTATGTATTTATTATCACTAAATGATATCTAAGGTTTATCTTTCAAAAGTCTCAACCTAAACTATTATACTAATTCTTAATTTAAATAAGAAATCTATCTTACCGGTCTAATCGTTATTAATTTGACATCTTTTTTCCACAGTAACTACGTATATAAATGATCTTACGATAATTGCCTTCATTCCTCAAAATTAACAGAATAATTTTAATCTCAATAATAATTACCTCACTTTATCTCAAGCCCTTATCTTCTACTCCCTTTATTTTCATTGAAAATTATATATCATTGAAAATTATATATAAAAAATTATATTTCATTGAAAATTATATATAAAATTATAGTTATATAGTTATATTACGCGCCACAAGAAGCAATGTCCGATAGTAATGAAGTCATTTGGACCGAACATACAAATGACTAAAATTTGAGGTCCAATGGATAAATAGCGGGAGCTACAGTGCATCGGAATTGCGCATTCAATATAAGAGGCGGTTCTCAATCTCAAGGTCAAATTTTCTGTTGCATTGCGATTCACGATACCTTTCAACGACTGAAAAAATTCATCGCCACAGGATTCGAACTCAGAGTTCTGAGAGAGAAATCTGAGCAAATGTCAGATTTTGAAAAATGTATCATTGGATTGAAAGTAGCACGTTGAGCAAATAGGAAAACCGCTCGTCATATGGGTGGAACCGATGTGGTGATTAGAAGATGCTGCAAAGAATAGGTGGACAGTGGCGGATTTCAGCGTCATGATGGAAGCGGTTGTCCTATGTCCACAGCAGATCGTGAGGACAAAGTGATTGTCAGATCAGCTGCCACAGTGCCTGATTCATCGTTATTAACCATCAGACGTGCGGCCCATAAACGAATGTCCCCCATGACCCTTCACAAACGGCTGAAAGAGTGAAATATACCCTCGTACCAACCGGTACGCCATTTGCCACACACGTCTGCACACTATCGAGCCAGATTACAGTGGTGCTTGGCTCGATCAGGGAAAAATGAAACTGACTAATGCGTATAGTGTTTAGAGACAAATCCTGCATCCAACTGTGCCCTGACGATTATCGAATACGTCTCTGTAGACACACAGGGCAGAGTGCCGATCCTTCTTTCACTATTGACGCCACATAGGGCCTCAACCAAGTGTTATGGTATGGGGTGCCATTTCCATTCACAGACGAACCCCTTTGGTTGTCATTAGAGGCATACATACAGCACAGTGGTATATCGACGACATTCTGAAACCTATTTTGCTACCGTTTCTTTTGCAGTACCCTGGCCTTATTTTTCAGCAAGATAATGCCAGACCACATACAGCACATGTTGCTATGAAATATCTTACAGCTTGTCAAACACTTGCTTATCTCTAGCTAGATCTCTCTCCAATCCAGCATGTCTTGGATACAATGGGAAAGCGACTGGAATATTTATGAACTAACCCGAGAATTGGAGCAAATTTGGTAGGAAATACTGCAGGAGATCATTAGGGAGCTTTATCACTCTATGCCACATCACGTGGAAGGTTGCATCCAGGCTAGAGATGGGCCATCACCTTATTGAGCCCGTTAATTTGTAACTATATGACTCTGAAATAAATTATTCAATTTTCCTGAAATTTTATTCTTTTCTGTACATGATTTTCCAATCCGCCAATTTTTATCTCCATCGGACAACTCCTTTTTGGTGCTTCGTCTATTTTCGTTACAGAGTGTATTTAAAGAAATTATAAATATATTTTTAAATCACTTCACTTCACTTCTATCTTCATCTGATTTACCTAAAATGTCATTGAAGAGTAAAATGAGAATATAGAATGCCCAACGTGACATTACGTATTTTTGAAAATTATTTCGGAAAAAAATATTGATTAAATCTAAAATAATATCCATTTGAAGGGAGAATTTTGTTCCTTTATAGTTTAAATATTGACATGTTTGATACGATTTTTTCGATCGTTCAAAAGGAAGATTAATTACTCCTGCATGGAATTTCTTATAAATATGAAATAAAGTCTAGCCTAGTTAACAAGCTGTAGTCAGGGCCCATTTTTATCCTTCCGGCGTTCGCACCCTCTAGACTATCGTGAAAGGTCGTGCGTATTTCTTAAATACGCTACAGTACTTAAGAGTGTTTATGGTAACATTTGGTTGTAATTAGTTAAGGATTAATAAGCATATTTTAATTAAATGATAAAATTTAAGAATAATAGGAAACAATGTAAAAATAAAACTTATGAACACTATAAAATGAGCAAGTATTATTGGAATTGCATGGAAATAAAATAAACGAAATTGATAATATTTCGATTGAAATACTTACATTTCTTACCTAAAAGCTTTAAGATAATTTGAGTATTTCTTTTTTTAAAAAAATAAATTTAGATAAAAAAAGGAATAAAAATTAGTTTCATAGTCATTTTATTACGTTCAGTTCACTCTCCACAATTTTTCAAGGTTAACTTTATTTCCGTGGAAAACACCAGTCAAATTAATCAAGCCTAAAAGAGCTTCTACTTCTTTTCCATCCATATTACTGGCATCCTTTGAACGAGAGTAATTAAGCCTCTCGGAACAAATATACTTATTTGTCTCGTCAACTAATTTTCGGTTATGTGATCATTAATGAGATATTTCCACGTATACAAAATATCTGTAAAATCCTTGGATCGCCTGATTACTGCAGGAATATAGATACACATATTGCTTGGTTCTTGTTTAATTTTCAGAAAAGTACTTTTCTATCATTTCTGCTATTCTTAGGGTGGGCTATCTGTAGTCATTATCTTCATCTCTTGTATTGCTTGTAGCACTCATTCCGACTCCGAACCATCTTCTCTTTCTGAAATGTGCTCCTCTTCATCTGTAATCTAAAACTATGTCCTCATCATCATCACTGTCTTTTAAAAGCATGTTTCTTATAGTCTCAAGGTCATTGGGATTCTTCATGTTGAATATTTTGTTTTTACCCGCTATAGCTAAAAAAATGTGTGGGAATAAATCGGATTTCAAAAACAGTCTCAAGTATTTGACAAATACAGTGTCTTTATTCCAATTCTAAATGCTATTAAAAACAAAAATTACATCAAATCATAATGTTTAAGTCTAAAGAAATAAAGATATTTTATAACAACAACAAAAAAAAAAACATTTATAACAAAAACTTACCTGAACTGTCACGCGTATCTATAAAATACAAAAAGCAGATTTGCAGAGTCCTATTAATGTCTCGAAATCTAAACAAAGTCTGAAAGTAGGTCAAAAGGAGTGGGAAGAATAGCTAAGGAAAGGAGCTCGTAGTGCCATCTGGTAAAAAGATAGAAAATGAAATTGGTATCTAAAGTATCACTCACATATGCGTGCCCTCTGGAAGGTTGATAAACCATTGGTTAAGTGACCCCCGGGTTGAAGTATGAATATAAATTGAACAAGAAATCAAGCCTTCAAACACTCATTTGACAAGATTGGTGTTTTCTGCTGTCCTAGTCCTATATTTCTGGATTTTCCTTCATCATTACCAACGTTATTGACAAAATGACGAATTTTTTCCCATTTTGAAAAACCGCGTAGATTAGGCCCAATTACAATTTTAGTAGATTTTCCTTGCTTAAAACTAAACCAATTCGTCTTATAACCTCTGAGTTTTCTTTGGATCGTATAAGCCTTATGTTTATGGTTATTTTCCTTCTATATTATTCAAAATTATTACGGAAATCAATATTATTATACAATAAAATAACTTTATAACTCTTAAAATTTGTGCAATACAAAAATGTTGAATACATAGCTAATGTCACTGACCTTGAGATTTATAAAATATCTCGCAAAAAATAATCCAAACTGGAGCATTTCACTTTCCGAGAATTGTTAATTAACATATATTAAATAGTAATTTAAGAAAAAAAAATATTATTATTGAAAAAATTGATATTAATTTCTGCTCTTAAGAGAATGTTGTGACATCATCCGAAAAGAAGATTAACCTAAATTGTTTATGGAAAAAAATTAAGAACTAAGACGTCATGAGAACTAAGAGAGATAACACATGCAATTACTTATCGACGAAACAATTATAAATTCACTTGTAAAGCAGACTCGCGTGTTACAAACGCTCGTGTTAATGGTATCCGAATGTAAATGAAAAGAAGTAGAAAAATAATTAGTTAGGAGATACATGTATGGACACTTCTTAAGTATTTACAAATAATTACTTTTTAATCTCATTTCATTTTCACAAAATTAACAAAGTTTGAAAAATTAAATTGTATGCTTTTATTATAGTATATATCTTTAAGCCCGTGTTGGAAAAGGAAGTAGATTACATCCTGAAAAAGTCTGGTTAAATGATTGCATAAATTATAATTTTTTGATGATAAAGATTAATTTTTCACAAAATTATATGGTAGCCCTGAAATAGTGAAATATTGCTAAATATGATTAAATTATTAATTTGCAATGACATTTACTAAATATTTCAGATTTTTCGCTATATTATTGCAACTGTCGCATTATGTTACACAATTTTTCTAAAAAAAATTTATATTCTAATAAAATTGGGAGGTTTATATAAAAAAATTTTATACTATTCTAAAATTTTTAAAATAATAATTTTAAATTTTGAATGGAGACAATTTTGTTGAAATTCTTAATGTTATGATTACTTAGGTCATTTTTGTCTCTGTGGTGTTAAATTAGTTTACACATTTGAAAAATAAATAAATAACTTATTAAATTCACTGAAATGAGATACTTCTTCAAGATCAGTACTTGATACAAAACAAATTGCTTCTCGTTAAGCTCCTGTTATATCTTAGTTATATTAGGTATTTTGTATGATTGTTAAAAAATAAATTGTTATATTATTCAGAAATTTTGTTGTATACTATTGAAAGCCATACCGCTTAGTTTCAGTGTCATTTACCATAATTGTATAATATTTTTGACCCTAAAATATAATTATTTGTGTTCGTTTCTTTGCTGAGTAAAAGCTCAAAATGATAATTCTGTGTTTGCATTAAGAATATTAATACCATAGCTGATATTAGTAATTTTTATGTAAATAACGATTAATCCTTCAACTTACTATCTATATCTCTTGTAGCTTTCAACAATTCTATCTGAAATTTACAGTATTAAATTATTATTTAAAATGTTTTATATGTAATTATATGCTAAATATTTTATAAATTTGTGGAAAATGGAAGGTATTTTTTATTTTTATTTACTAAAAGAAAAACTTAAGTAAAATAATTTCAGACATAAATGAAGCAACGAAGTAAAATAAATTATATATTTCACAGATATTCATAGATGCAATAATATATTTTGATTTGGTTAATAACATATACTCCATTTTTTATAAACCTCGTCAATTTTTCTTCAATTAATTCGCATAGCAATAGAAAAAAGCACTGACTTTTTTACGAAATTGTGATTAAATTTTATTTATGATTAACAATACATTAAACGTTTTTCCAAAGGAGAAGAAATGTTCTTAGCAATTCTATATTGAATACAAAAATATGCAACCTCGTCATGCCATGGAGTTTCGATTAGCAACAACAAACTTACTATCCGAATGGAAAAAAAAAATTAGAAACGTAGAAATAAGTCAAATGGGGCTTTCGCTTCTAAATGAGAGCAATGAAGAAGCGCATTAGTGGTGGAGGAATCTTTTACAAAATCAAAATATGCAAGTCCCCAGGTTGTAAAGCACAGGAGTTGAATTTCGTCAACAAAGAGAAAATATACTGATTAAGCGAACAAATGGTTGTCTTTGAGACGAATCTTTTGAAAGTCTGGATCTAAAAGTTGAGGGACCATTTTAGTATTTTTATTTATATTTCTTGGGTTGGATATTAATCAACAACTCCCTTGAAGTGAAATGTTCCAATTTAGACTTTTATTTTTGTAAGAGATTATTTTTGAAGATTTCGCGCTCTGTGAATTATCTGTGAATTTTTCGGTCAAAAGAGTTATAAAACTTTATTTTTCTTTTGTATGTGATATCCGTAATATTTAAAAAAAAAATCAAGAAAGAATGTACACGTAATGTAAAAAATTCATATCGATGTTGGAATTCATATTTCACTTAATTTACGGCTTAGTAACCATGAAACCAGATTACTGCGAGAAAGTAGAGTTTAATATTTGATACATCATGAAATATGTGTGAGAGAGAAATCTCATGAAAATGAATAAAATAAAAAGTGCTATTTAACTCTATTGACATGCATGATAATTTTCTTTTTGCTACAAATAAGAAATTTCTTTTTTCACATTCTTATAATTTTAAACATTTTAATTAAATGTGTTATTTTCAGATGTGATTATTTTATAACAAGAAAAAACTTTTTCCAAGTTCTTTCACATTGTATCTAGGCTACCCACTTCTATTAATACTATTAGAATTTTATCATATTAGAGTAGGTTATTTTGAAAGCATCTTATTCTTAATTTAATTTTATAAGTGTAAACGACTTTCCACAAAAACAGTTTATTTTAGAGGCTATTATTCAAATTATTACATTATATATAAAACCTTAGTGTTATTAAGACTGAAAAGGACCATTATCTTCGCTATTTATTTTTATTTATTTTGTTTGCAAAATTAGGAGTAAGATATGAAATCGTTTAAAAATTTGATTTTACTTTGAATATATGATGTACAGATGAGCTACTTCTGAAAAAAAAAATTTTCTTAATCCACTGTCACTATTAAGTATATTATTCTCATTGAAGTGTGATAGCAATATATATTCTACATCATAAAATAAAGAAAGCAGATTTATTTGTTTTTTACTTTTAGATTTTTTTTTATTTCAAACATTTGTGCATTGAAATAAAATAATATTGCAATGTCTCTCTTCTATCACCTATATAATTTTTCAGTCATATGAAATTACAAACATAAAGTCTCTGTCTTAAATTCTAAGTAAAGATATATCATTATTCAATCAAATAAATAAATGAACGTTTAGATGCCTATTCTGTTATTTATTGATGTTATAAAGATAAATGGTTCATTAACACGTTTATTAATACGTTTTATGAAAGTATTGACAATCAGGCTTATTCCGATTCTCGTGCGTGTGTATATGGTTAAGTTATGTATATAGTTATGGTGAAGGTTCAACACATCTACGATGCACAACCGGATCTTTGCACCAGCAATATCAAATTACATTTTACACACACTATTCAGAGTCCGTGGTCTACGGGGGTGGTAATTACGTGGGTTTCGGGGGCGGATCCAGCTGCCCCTCATGTCAAACTCACGTGGTATACCGATATACAAAGAAGTTATTATTATTATTTGTTTGTTTTCTAGATCATCCAGATGGGCTAGAAAGATGCTAGCTTTCCAGGAGCCCTTTTTGGTGTTTTTCCAAGATCGACAGCTCTAGGTCTGAAGCAGATATACATTTCCTGGAATTTGTCTCGTGTAATACATTTTAATGAAAATATGCTGCAGAATTGTCATTATTTTTTGTTAAGTTTGTTGTTGAAAAATAAATAGTGAAAGGAACATTAAGTAGTCTTTATTTCTGGCACCAAAACACGGCTATTAAGAAGAAGGAATAGATAAATTAAAAGTTGTTTATTTTCAAGTATTTTTTTTATATGTGATCCAAAATTCCGTGATATAAATGTTGCTTAATAGATGGTACGTTTTAGGAATTAGTTCCTAGGATTATGTGAAACTATACGGATTATGAGCAACTTGTATTTATTTCATCGAAGGCATCGCATAGTAACCAAAGGCATTGTGCACATTTTTTTTCATAGTTCTAAAATGGGGAATATTGATAAATTAATGAGTAAAAGAAAAACAGTTCGTGCAGCCAGTACGAAACTAATTAATCAGATTAGCTTGTTTCTAGAGAGTTGTAATATTAAAAACGAAGGTGATCAAAAGATGCTTTTGAAAGTTTTGTTTAATGTAGAAGAAAAACTTAAAGAAATTAAATAGCTTAAGGTATCAGCCCACCATCGAAGAGGATTTTGTTAAATAATTGAAAAAAAAAAAAAAAAAAAAACTTTTTATATGTATTATACTATAAGATATGGCTAAGAACTTAAGATACAATGTAAAATTTGCAAAAATTAATATTTTTTTTAATATTTCAGCTCAAAAAATACTTAAAAACAACAGTAAAATAGCACTTGTGCAAAACACCAAAACTGAAATTTAAATAGAGATATTTCAATTCTGTCAATTTTATTCTGATGAATTAAATCTAATTTAGTATTTGTGCTTCACTCACAATTATAACCCTGAAAATTAAATATTTATATCAAGTCGTACTTTGACATACGGAAAAAACGCACAAATTTGTGATAAGTTATGATTTTATCATCAATAAAATGCAAAGTGATCGCATCATATCAATAGGAGAGGTTCAAGTCCTCAATTCACTTTCATAGAGTATTCCATAAAAGTTTCGTAACAGTAAATATATAACTCTTTTCAATACGATGTTTTGCGTTGATGCAAAATATGAAAATCTTGATTTTGAGAAAAAGCTGAAAATACATTTCAACTTAGAAACTTACCTAATTAAATAAACATTTAACATTAAAAAGCCCCTGATTTGTAAAGTTCACTATCTGTATGACTTAAATAGGTTATCTATTTCTTCCTGATGGCCTTTAAAAGTTTCCTACGCTTCCATTTAGCAACTGTTGTATAACGCTTCAATTTCCTGATTCGATTGTAATCCAACTTTTTGTATCCTTTTATAGTGAAGTAGCCCGGATTTTCAATGTTCAGTTTATTTTAGACTTTTAAGCAGTCTTGATATCCTTCGCTAAATTATATAATCGCAACATATGCACCCAATATCACAGTTTTCAAACAAACAAAAACTTCCTTTAGTACTCTGTATCATATTACACCATTAAAATATTCGTTTGCATTCTGGATTTTAGGAAATTCATCTTGCATGTTGGAAGATATTTTGATGGCAGTATTACCTAAAATATCAATGAAAAACAAACATTAAAGTTCCATTTCCTTTAGCAGAATGCTACTTCCAGTTTTAAAATTTGACACAGACTATTATTAAAATGCTTATAACTCAAGTTCTATGTAAGGTAGAAACAAAATTGAAACTGTTCTAGAAAGCTAGGAAATCCGGCTTTAGGAATAAGCTGTAAATAAAAAAAAATCGACTTTTGACCGAAAAGCGCGTTTTATAGGTAGGCGGATACCTTAACAATGAAATTGAGGTCTTGATGACGGAGAGTGCTACTTTTGAAACAAATATCCAGAGCTCTTTTCAGTTTAAAGAAAAATTAAATGAAGTTAATTTTAATATCAAAAGAGAATTTGAAAATTTTAAAACCGAGCAAAAACCTATGATTCCGCCACCAATTCAATTTCCAGGCAATAATGTAGAAATTAACTGTACTGTTACTTCTATGAATTTACTAAAATTAAGAGTTTCTACATTTAGTGGAGATGCCAACTCCTTCCTAGAATTTATTAACATCTTCACTAATGCGATTGACGCCAAGGAGTCATTAAGTTAGGTCGATAAATTCATTTATTTGAAGTCCTTTTTATCCAGCGAAGCTTACAAAAAATTTTCCGATTTTTCCGTTTCGGAAGAAAATTATAAACCACGTTTGGCTCTGTTGAAAGAAACACATGGAAGGCAGGATCATTTAATTAGTCATTTCATAAACAAATTTTTAGAAATCGAACCAGTGAAAGTCTCTTATAATCTCAGAGAATTAAGAAAATTACTCGACGAAAGCGATATTAGAGTAAGAAATATAAATTCGATGGGTTATTATGGTCACTTATTAATACCTATTTTATTAAAGAAATTACCCCAAGAATTATTCATAGAGTATCATCCTCAAAGAGATTCTAATAAAATGAAATTTATTCTGATGAAATATATTGAATTTGAAATTGAATGACGAAAGTCTGCCAATATTGTTATAATATGCCAATATGGTTATAATCAAAAAGTTTCAGAATTTAAGCATGATTCAAGAAATTCGTATTATCATGGACATCCTAGGATTAAAACTAATACACCATCATCTGCTGCTCTAAATACAGTGGTAAAAAAATGAGTGTATTTTTTGTAATTGTGACACACGCACACTGAAAGTGTTACAAATTAAAGAAAGTTTATGGTATCCTTGCAGGAATTATAAGCATTTAATGTCTAAATGCCAGGTTAAAATTCCACCATGTCAATCGTGACAGAGTTTTCGACATAACTCCTTGTTTTGCCCTAAAAACAAAACTAAAATGAATCCTACTACCGATACTAATGATAAACAAGTAATAATTATGTCTGTTTTGAACTCTCAAGATGAACCCGGAGTTATGCGACGCTGTTTCAAACAGCGAAAGTAAAAGTTCAAGGTTGTGGTTCGCACAAGGTCATGACTAGAATACTATTTGATTCTGGTTCACAAATTTTTTTTTATTCGGAGTGATTTAAAGCAATCTCTAAATTTTTAAAAACGATACGGAAAGATAGGCTTTTAATATACACTTTTTCTAAACGCGAATGCTATGTCAGGAGAAGCCAGAAAAATAAACAAAATTTTTTTCCTTCAACCTACTGTGTTTGGGGATACATTAATAGGTCAATTATTTAATTCCAGACCTCTGTTTTCCATATTGTATGCAATGTAATAGAAAATGATTTAAATTCGCTGTAGCAGATATCTTTTTTGCTGATGAATAAGTCAGTGGAAACGAAATCTTCGGATAGTTTTTACAGTTTCGGAAAGGAATTAAAATTAAAGAATAAATGTTATGAATGCCTCTTGCAATGGAAATCTCAGGAAGAAAAGGAGGGAGTATAGGAATTACCTGAATATGAAAAGAAATAGGAAGAAATGCAAGCAAGGGCATTGGAGAATCAATGAGCAGAAGCATTGCGAAAAGATGGGAATGGAACGGAACCAATGCTCAGAAAAGGAAAGGTAAATAATAATGGTAAACTAGGACTGCAAGAAGATTTGGAATATTTAGGACAGAGAGAGAAAAATTAACTGAACTTCAGAAGACCGACGAGATGCATTCAAATGATCTTACAGGAAAATATATTATAATTAGGTGAAAAAAGAGAATCGAATTTAGAAGAGGCGAGTGGAGGGGATAGTTCAAATTCACCTAATCAATAGAAGAAACCATGGAAATGGAAAAGATGTTTTAAATGATGAGAAAGAAGAAATAGATCAAACAGGACAGAGAAAATTGGAAGAAGTATTACTTCAAGAAACGGTTGAAAACAGACCCCTTCTGAAAGAAAGACGCAAAATTCTACAACATAAGGGAAATAGAAAAAAAAAGAGTCATTGAACTCCCAAAGAGACATAATTGCGGTGTCCACGGAGACTAATGGAACACGATACATTTACGACCTGAAAGGGTGAAATCTACGCCGCAGTAATCGCCTACACCCAAACCCCATTTGACCTCGGCGGGTGTGGATGTTTACAGCTTAAGAAACGCCTTCCCCTACAATGAAGAGAAAATATGGTATCTGGAGAGCAGCAGCCCCCAGACAAAGGGAAAGAAATTTACCCCCTTTGGATATCCAACGACAAGCACGAGCTTAGTTTATGACCCCAACTGTGAAATGGGTGCAGTTACTTTGCGGTCATTTCCCCCACCAGTGGACAAATTACAGACATTTGTGATTTGGATATTAGTAGTGGCTGAATTTCCACTGCAGTGAAAGTGAATCGTCACAGTGATCGTGTCTTCAAAGGACCTTTTAACCCTGATTCCCCCCCCCCTCACCGGGACGAAAGGATCCTCTTGAAGGGATAGTGTTAGTGTTTATTGAAGGACTGTTAACGATAATCTGCAAGGATAAAAAAAAAAAAGAGGGAACCTAGAGACCCCTTATTCCTCTGCCATTAACTGGAAAATGGGAGAGATAAATACTTTTTTTATTTTATTGCTTTGTTATTTGAATAGGACTGAAAAGAGATACTCTGAAACTATCTTTTTGTACGTGATTTATTATGGAAGTTTCTTTTATAAGTTTTGTATCTTTGTAGCAGTTTTACAAGGAATTGAATTATTAATTTAAAGAACTGAGTACTTAGAGAATGTTTAATTTAAACTATCTGGGGAACATTATTGAATAATTAGTAGAAGAAATATTAAATGAGTATTCGGAGAATTATAAAGATCAAATAATTAGAGTTAAGTAAGGATTGATGAGAGAACTTTGAATTGATTATTATTATGAAACTTTATTTAGAAAGGAATTTTGCATAAACATGTAATGCCTCTTCAGCATCTTTACTGATTAGTTATTGTGTTTTAATAAGGAAAATTCTTATGATTTTTTGTGTAAACAATTTCTGACTTTGGGGTCAATAAGAATTAAACATTTTCTATACGTATGAGAATTAATATTTAAAATAAATTTTTATACGAATATTGAATTTTGATATTTTATTGGTATACGGTAATTAATGAGTGAGATGACATTTATTTTGATATTTGATATTTTAAACGTTGGAGGAATGGAATATCAATTTTCTATGTGTGTGATAGTGAATAGTTTCTGTGTGTGAATTATTAATGTCTTAAAGTGTAACTATTGTGATACTGTGAAGTGTTTTCTAACTAACTTCTAAGATTTTGTTTTGAGGATTCTTGCAATGTCATTTTATAATGTTATCGGTCTAGTTAATATTAAGTTTTATAATGTATGAAGTATTTTGCTTACTGTGATGAATTGTGTATTTAGTGTCATTTTGTTAAAATAATAGGTATCTTGAAGTGAAAAATGGATAAGGGATTTTACAGAAAAGGTTGTACGTACCATTTTGAAAAGGCTTTAAGATGCAGTATTGTTTACTAAAATGCTTTAATACAAGGTGGGAAAACGAATATTTACTGAATTTGAGGTCAGCCCATTCAACTTTAATAATGAATTCTTCCCCGTTTAAAGTTAACGATATATTCTTGATTAAAGATGACCATTTACCTTGACATTTTGGAAATTAGGTAAAATTCTTGAATTATTTTCAAGAGGAGATGGCAAGAAGGCTTGTAAAGTAAAAATTGAGTCTGTGGCCATCAAGTTTCCTGTACATTTTTTGTATAACTTGGAAATCCAGGACTGAAGTGTAAAAACGTATATAAAATGTATATTCTATATGAACATTAACGTCACTCACTTCTTTTCTTGAGTTTTAATTATTTAACTATTATTATTATTGAATATGTATGATATATAATCTTCAGTAATTTGATAGTATTTCTATGTATTCATGTTTCTTACAGATATATATATATTTATTTCGCCAAGGTAACTTATAAAGTTATAACCCATGTATTGCAAGAATAATTTTACAGTTAGAAGTTTTTCATGAACCCTTTCGTTCATCCGGGGCCAGAATGTTGAGAATCCGGGGTCTATGAGGATGGATCTAGCTGCCTCTCATGTCAAACCTACGTGGTATACCGATTTATAAAGATGTTAATTTTATTTCTGTTTTCTAGATCATCCAGATGGACTAGAAAGATTCTAGCTTTCCAGGAGCCCTTTTTCGTGTTTTTTCGTGATAAACAGCTCTATGTCTGCAGCAGAAATATGTTTCTTGGAATTTGTCTTGGGTAAATCAAATTTATTTTAATGAAAATAAGCTGAAGAATCGTCATTGTTTTTTGTTAAGTTTATCGTTGAAAAATAAATAATGAAAGGACCATTAAGTAGTTTTTATTTCTGGCACCAAAAGCGGCTATTAATAAAAAAGAATAAATAAACTAAAAGTTATTTATTTTTGATTTTTTTACACAAGCACATATTCCATGCACAATATTAAATTTCTTCTCAATCATGTTTCCCTTCCATTAACTTCTACAAGCTTTATTATAAATCTGTATTTCCTATCACTTCACTACATTTCTTTATCCTAACTAATTTATGTAGATCATAGTTAGATTAGTTTGATGTTTCTATTTTTCGTAATTGAATTCATAAAGTACTTATATGGTAATTAATACAAGAGCGTGAATGGTCCATTGTTACATATAATATCTTTTTTTTCATAGTTTAAATATTTATGTTACCATATAATATAAAATGCATAAATATACATCTGCTGACTGATAACAAAGAGTATTAGTAACACTTCATATAATTGTTATAAATCATGAAATTTGAATGTTTCGTTAATTTATTTATGTAAAACGTTTTTATTAATGTTGTTTTGTAGTTCATTCTGACAAATGATATCTAAATTATTGAAAAAATGAAACTATCATAAATGCATAATGACAAAGCAATAACAATAAATAAATAATCATTAAATTAATTTATGATTGATATTGAGCCTGAATGTAGAATTTTATATAAGAAACTGTGGATTATCTTATAAGTTTCGTTTTTTAAGTAGCTGGAGTACTTTTTTGTGAATTTTTGAAATAAATCAATAATTAATAAAATGTGTTAGATGCAATTATAGATAATACGGTTATGAGTGTATGATATGAAAAGTTCAAGAGCTGCGCATGTGAGTGGTAATCTTATTTGGGACAGAGCTTTACCAAGACTGCAAATTACGAGATCCGTTGTGAATACCCTCGTGTTGCTTCTCTGAGTTGCTTTATGAAACAAGCACAAAAGAGAAAAAGCAAGAGAAAAAAAAATGCCAAATATTTGCTGACTATGTGTGCAATTAAAATTTTATAACAAATACACTTATTAATAATTTTGCAGTCTTTCTTTTAAATTGCTAAGACATAACCAAAGTTCTTAGAATGGGGGTTTGACCTAGCTGTAGGTTTCTGTACAGAAGCAACGAAGCAACAATTGAGTATTCAGTTGTATAATAGATTTTATAACAAGTTACCAATAGATTTTATAACAAGTTTTTTTTTCAAAACCTAACGAAACTTTGCTAATTTCACAACCTATTATAAAATGTAAAATTGCTTTAACAACTCACTAAAATATGCCTGTTTTGAGCGGAAAACATTAAAGAAAAATTGTTACGTATGCTGGAAAACACTGAAAAAAGGTGATGAAGATAAAAGACTTAAGGATTATTATCAAAAATTCATTTAAAAAAAAGGTGGGGGGTTGACGAGAAAATGCATACGATTATTTCCGCATATCAGCAAATATTCTTAAAAAATTAAGAGAATTTTAGTTTAGCTTTGATAAATGGAATTTTAGTACAACGTCATTTATGTATTCAAATGAAATAAATTAGTTCATTATCAATAAGGTCTTATATAAATTTACTTTGTATATCTTTTATACGTATATAAATACACACACATTCTTTTTGCTTAAGAAAGCTTTTCTTGAAAAAAAAATTACATTTCACATAATTTTCTAATTCTGATAGGTTGCATTTTTACTAATCAGTTTAAATAAAATTAATAAAGTGAATTATTTAATAATCAATTAGAACAAATAATGAAAATATAGTTAATTATAGTTTATATATATATATATAAGAGTTTGCCCAAATGAAAATGACACTACAGTCGGTGTTTGATAAATGGTTTAATGGTATTAATATAAATTAATATGAAAAGAAAATAATTAATACAGACGTAACAAATAAGCCAAACTAATTCACCTTGCAGGTTGGCACAAGTGTCCCAGCGGTTCACGAGATGAAGGACCCCCTGGGTTAAGAAGCTTCGGGATCCGTTATGGAACCAGTTTTCAAAAAGCAGCTTGGCTCTCATTATCATTCACAAATCACCGTCCCTTTAGATTTTTCTTGAATGGACTGAAGATGTGGTAATCACACGGTGAGAATTCCGGGCTGTAAGAGGATGTTCGAAAACCTCCCAGTGGAATTGCCGCAACAATGTTCGGCATCTCACAGCCACATGAGAATGAGTATTATCATGCAAAATGATAACCCCGCATGACAGCCTACCATGTCATGCGGACTGTTCTGCGTGACATGGCATGATGTTTTTCCTGATATTTTTCTCATTTCACGCAATGTGGCTTACTACGTGGCATCATTGACAGTAATTAGGTAGGTAGCAATTCCTACATTAGTGGGCCATCGACATCGAAGAAGCACGTTAATAGGAATTTACAGAATGGAGTTGACGAGCGAGCCTTCTTCGGCCATGGAGATTAAAGGTGTTCCATTCCATGCTCATGCTTTTGGTGGGTAGATCAAAGTGATCATACCATGTTTCATTAGCGGCAATGATCCTTGAAAGGATTTGGTTCCCCATTTCGTGGTACCGCATAAGGTACTGCATGAAACAGATGAATCTTCTGCTCCTCTGTCCAATATTTTGGCCCCCATTGCGCGAAAACCTTTCGGTATTGCAACCTTTCACGCAGAATTGTGTGAACACTTCTTTTGCTCATAGACATGTCCTCCTCTATTTCTCGAGTGGTGAATCGCAGATTAATACTCACGAGACGATCCACATCTGCAACTGCTTCCTAGGTGATGACCACATTCTCTTGCCTAGGTCATGATGTCGTCAGTATTGCTTATTCCACTACGAAAATCCCTACACCATCGGAATACCGATCTATGACTCATACACTCCGTCTCATACACATTTTGCATTCGACGATAGATTTCATTAGCACTTACATTTTCCACTGTAAAAAATTTCACTACCTTCAGTAAACTTAATAATTTCGTCTCTGCTTAAAATATTGATTATCTTCCTCACTGAAAATTTAGCAATATCTAAAAGAGGTTTATCGGATTTATCGGAAACCTTTAAAATTTAGATTCATAATTAGAGTATTAGAACCATCATTGTTCAGTATCAGTAGCTGTTTTTAAATGTTTCATGGTTTTAAACTCGATTGCAATATTTTCCCCCTGTAGAAAAACAATACTCATAAATCCAAGGTGATTGTAAGCTAATTCTTAACAAATTATAGCTTTATAATATGTTACACATTGGTAAAACTCTCATGATAACATACATCTTCCTCCTAAAGCGTCAATGTTTGCCACAATTTATAATATTTACATGGTAATTTAAGTATTGCTGACACAATTCTAAATTACGGAATGTATAGTTCTTCCTTCACATTCTTCCCTTCTTCATACTGGCTGTGATTGCATAGCGTTCATTATCACTGATACTCAGCCGGAGTTGTTTTCTTCGAGTCGCATGATCGAGTCCTGTTGCCATTGAATACCCGACATCTAGTGTTGTTGATTTTCGTTAAATTTGCTAGAAGTCCCAAGTTCACCCCCCTCTGGCGTAGTGTGGATGTTTGGAGAAAGCGGTGCCAGCTCTAGTGTCGTCCTTGTCACTTGATTGAGATACAGAAATAAGAAGTCCATCACATGTGCAACGTTTAAAAACAGTCACATCGCATCAATTCATACTCAGATTTAACTACAACAACAATCTCTTTAATTATCACCCAGCTATTAAGGTTCCCCATTCCTTCTGTATATAGATTAAACAACAGCAGTTACTTTAATTATCTTCCAGTTTATAAGATCTTCCATGCTTTTCATGCGTATATTGAACTACCCATTGAAATAATAATGTAAATTTTTGTGTTATTATATATAATGTGTTCTAAGTGTCTTATCAAAAATTTGTTGACATGTTTAAGAAAACTCATGCGTAGATAAAAACTTAAAAATAAATCACATTTCTTTCGTTAAATATTTCATGGGAAGTAATACATCAATATTTCTTAATATAAAGAATCAATAATCTTTTTTTGAAAATAATCAATCTATAACCTAAAGTTTATAAAATGATTATTTTCAAAAAAAGGTTATCGATTGTTTATATTAGGAAATATTGATGTATTACTAAACATATATATTAAATACAGATACATTAAATAAAAAATAGTACATCCTTAAAATCGATTTCCAATTAAATATTAATGAGAATGAATAATGTATTATTGAAGTGATAATACAAAATTTTGCTATCACATCAGGAACTAAACCAATTAAATGAGCATTTATTTTAAAAATCATCTAGTTACTTATTGTTGCAAATTATTATTGTATTATAATATTTCTCGTTAACTGGTCTGAAGTAATACTTCTTTATTTCTGTTTCTTTTAAATTTTACCTTATATTTGTTTTATTCACAAAAATCAAACATATTTCAAGAAAAATGTTTCTTTCAAATCTTGCGAAGTATTGGAATTCTTTTTCAGCTTATAAAACAAATCTTCTTATGGTCATTTTTTCCGTTCTATATCACCTAATCTCTCGTTTGCTGAAAATAATCTGTCGAAACGTAATAGTTTAACAGAGAATGTTCTATTATAGAGATCATTTCGAAAAAGGGAAATAAATAAATAAAAAGATTTTTCAATATATATATATGCGAGCGTGTGTGTTTCACTTCTCATATCAATATTATATTACTCCGTTAAAGAACAGCATTCTTTTTTCCAATATGGTGTCATTCAGTTCTTATTGGTACATTTCTGTTCTAGTCTACCCTCGTCAGAAGAAATCTTCCACTAAGAGCAATATTTGTGGAAGTTGTTTTTAAGAATGAAACGTGCGGTGTTTAATTGGATACCTGGTAACCGTGTTATTTTTTAAAACAACCAGCCGATGGTCTCGCAAAAAAGTGCTCGTGGCTACTTGAAGTGAGACTTTTGGTACATTCATACCATGCTATAAGGCTACATATCAATTATTAATTGATTACCAATTCAAGATAGGATAAAAAAAAAAATAAGACGTTGGAGAACTTAAAATCTCTTGACAATTCCCAGCATTTCATTCTGGCAAGCTGTCGTTTAATTTCGTCTCCTGATGGGTCATAACAGCTTAGCAGAGCATCTCCATCGCATTGAAATATTTGCGACCAGCGGCTACCTTCTCTGTAATTCGACAGATCCAATGAATAGACCCTCTACTTTGTTGAGCATGGCTTCAAGGAGACTCGGAAACGGCGCTTTATTGGCATACTAGGGAACTTTTGAGTGAATGACTTCAGTCCTTTTTTTTATTTATTTATTACAGGGTTTATACTTACATTTGGCTTTCCATTGGAAAAAAAATAACATTTCTTTTTTTCATTCCAAATTTGATGTTTTCAATTGAACAAATAAGAAAACTAAAAACCTTTTGCACATTCGAAAAGTGGTGAATTCATTTTATCCGGAGTTCACTAACCTAGTGTTCTGCAAAACCAATCAGAAGATTATTTTTGAATATCTTATGTACAAAATAGTTACCAATATATATTTGATAATTTTAAGTTATTTGATTTCTCATAAGTCAAAAGTACCGTGTTGAAATCTAAAGAAGCAGTATATCAACTTAAATGATCAAAATCTTGCTTATAATTATTAGCATATTTTTAAATATTAGTTTTAAGCCATCAAAATAATTTTGAGAAAACGATTTTCTAGTTATCTCTACATGTTTGAGAACATAACCTAATTGGAAAGACCAGGTTATCATTTCAGCCTGCTATCAAACTGAATCCTCTTAACGTGCTATATTAAGTCCAATTCTTAAAATAGTAAGTAAAACACCAGCATAAATTATATGTACCTTATTTCTAAGCCTTTAAGAATATAACTCACTCGTGCCTTTATTAACTTTACGACTCATCGAGATGCAATAAATGTTCAGTCAATAAAGTTTAGTTCCAAAATGTTGAATATATTTAATAAATTTAGAATCAGCACTATTAATATTAAACTACTGAAGAGGAGCGTTTACTTATAATGTACTCAAACAAAGATTTTAATTGAGAATTCTACTTATCACTATAACAACAAATCGTAAAGTTCCAAGAACTGGGTCCCAATCAGGTATATATTCTTAGAAGATCAGCTCATATTTGCTTGCCCCTAAATAATGTGCTCATCAATTTCGCCTAATATCTACGTATTACATATCTCCATTTATCTTATACTTCTTATCTCTATTTGGTAATTCCTTATTCACTATAGATCTGATACAGTTAAGGTGAATTACAAAAGCCACAATCTTTCACAAGGCGAGAATCATAATTTAATTAACTTAATAAAACAGTCGCAGAATTTAATTAAAGGGAAATGCAAGTAAAAAAAAATGTTAAAATAGTTTTTATTAGCAATAAAAACAATAAGTAAAAGGTAAAAAATAAGACTTCCATAAGTAATGTAAGGCTTCAGTAAAAGTAAGATTATTAAAAAGATATAATTACTCTGAAATAATGTGTGTATGAATATATTCAAGTATGATAATTAATTTAAGTACTACAAGATCAAATGTATATTAAACAACTGCTTAGTGTAATTAATCAATTTGATAATTTATTTTAAAATTTGACAACTGAAAAGTTTTTTGGATTTTTTTTTGAAAAACAATTACAGGGAATATGCTTCAATTATTTTCTCCTTTATTGATACTTTAATTCAAATCTCCATGTGCTATATTTTTAAAACTATTATCCAAATCCAAGTAAAACACGTCGATTATATGTTTTTAAATTTTGAAAGAAATATTTCAAAATGTTTATTAAAATACCACAAAAAGTATTATAAAATTATTCTTTGTTGTACCACACCTAACTTGTTGTACCGCAACTAACAGTTATTTGTCTGTGCCCATAATGTTTTGAGGTATTTTATAATAGTTTGTTTCCCTTTTGAATATACAGAAAATTCTCTTTAATCTGGCACGATCGGGTCCACTGATGTATTGGATTAGCAAATTTACCAACTATCAAGAGTCAATACAATTTTAATGGACATATCAAAGGTAAAAATTTAAGTGATTTAGAAATATATTTAATGTGTTTACGCACATATCGAGTCTGTGTTGCGATATAAATATCCGGCGCAATATCTGGACATATCCTGGCTAATCCAAATATTCTAACATTGAACTTTTGTTTCATTTAATATTCATATATTGATAAAACTCCTGCATAAAAGAAAAATTATTACAGTATAATAATAGTTATAACAAGCTAGAATTACTCTAGGCGCATGCTTGTACTTATTTGTTTTATTAGCGCTCAAAGAACATTTACTGAGCTTTCGAGAATATTTTACTGTACAGTACAATACATTCTTATACATGTAATATTATGTGAAAGTGATGTATAACTTGCTACAAAACTAGAAATACTGAACTGAAATGAAAATTGACAGTTAAGAAAACATGAGAAAACTGTAAGCAGCCACCCGGCGAACAAGGTCAGCAAATTCCAGGAATCATGAAGTGAGCGTCCGAAAGCAAACGGTTGGATCAGCGCCAAATGATTGTTTTTGCCGAATAATCAAATTCCGGATAAAAGAGACATTGCTATAATAAGTCTCTCACAAATGCACTCTTCTCTTCAGTAAACTCAAATATTAATTTAACAGAATAAAGAAAAAGTATAGAACATATAAAAAAATAAGCTTATCCAAACAGATAGGAGGGGATTGGTTACATATTCATTTTGCATTGATCAGTGACACGGGAATGTAATGTTGATTCGGTAGCATTTTTCATTATGAAAAAATATGCCGAATTTATTTATTTTATGTGTTACATATTTTATCTTGAACATTAAGTGAACGCCTTAAATACATCAAAGTGTGTTTTGACGTTTAAAGTACAGATTTGAGGATTCAAGTCATTGTATAATGGAAAATGGCTATTGAAATGACAAAAATGAATGATGTAATTTATATACGACGTTTCTCATTTAATTGAATAGTATTTCATTACTTTCCAACTCTTGTTCGAGCTATTACATTTGCTATTTATTATTTCTAATACGCCATTCAACAGTTTTTTTTTTTTTTTTATCTATAATGCCATTTATTTTGGGGATGCGTTTAAGTACCATTTTTAAATATTTCAGCTAAAGTGCTTCCGCCGTATTCCGTGCAGGTATACTGAGTTATCTACATCTGTTGGTTAATTACATACGTCAGCACGGAAATTTCCATCCTTCCTTACGTTTGTTTTTGCTAATTTAGAATGCCTCACGAATCGAAAATGCCACCAATTATGAAGTACTCATACTACTTCTTTTTTGCAAGTAAAAGGCGTAAAAGCTGCCGAAACTCATCAGCCGATTGATGAAAGTGTATGGAGAAAACAGGAGCTTTTGAATTCTACGAAAATATATGATAGAATTTATAGACAATCGTACTAATGTTCATGATGAGATTTGCAGTGAGTAATTGTCAGTCATTATTAAAGACTTAGTACAGAAAGTTAAGGCGAGAAAGATCGAGAACAGACACTTTCCGATTTCGTCTTTAACTATACAAAAAACACCATGATATTTAAACAAGCATATTTTGAAACACTTTCTTCGATCGTAAGAGAAATATTTTATCACTCCCAAAATTAAAATATGTTTTATAGACTAAATTCATACTTTCAGTAGCAATATAGTTTGTTTTTTTTAAGTATATTTGTTTCATAAACTTGAGATGAAAATAAATGTTCCAGTCAAATCAATATTATGTCATGTGTGATTTCCCTTAAATTAATCGAATTATAGTCAGTCCTCTATGAACAAACTTTTTAATGGGGTTAGTACTTAAAACATATTATGTTACATCCCACCCTATTTAGAAAATGTTGAATATTTACATTACCTGGCCAAAAAAAAGTCGCTACCTGAAGTAAACTTGCAAATACGTAATAACTGCTGATTATCTTGGCAGTTCAGTGATTTTCATGTTACAGCTATTAATTTATTCTTAAAATAGTAGTCCAGCACATTACAATTGTTTATTTCCGCAATAAATATGTGTGAAGGTATTCCATACGATTATGGAACAAATATTTCCACGTTAACGTCAGATATGTTCCAGACGCCATTGCGAAATACGTTTAGTACAAATTATTCAGAATTTACTCTGGGAACACAAGGACTCATTTTACTCATCAAAAATTTAAAAAAAAATCTACCAAATATTTAAATTAGCGACTCATTTTGGCCAAGTATTGTAATATAATGTAATATAATTCAGTAACAAAAACACCCTTCCAAAAACGTTGACTCAATTACTGCTGTTAAAATATCCAACATCTATTCAATAACGCAAATAACAATCGTTTAATTTGTATTATTAAATTACATTCTATTGTTAAAATAAATGCGCCAAAATTTGCTAAGAAATAAGTTACTTGAAGTCGTGAAATGCTTACCTAATCATACGAATAATTTTATGAAAATGCAAATGAATATCTTGTTCTCTCCTGGTTATCTTTTTGAAGAATATTAGCTACACAAATTCATACACATATATATTGAATTAAATCTGTCAATATTAACAGAATCTTATTCACGAACCTTTAATGATATTCATTGAGTTGAATTGTGGGAAATTCCTAAAAGTGTATGATATCCAGTAGATGGAGAGAAATAAGGTGCGTGCTAATTGAAATGAGAAAATTTAATGAAACCAATTGTGATAGAATAAATTAAATGAAACATACTGGGATATAATTCAGTCATGTTTCATCTTATGTTGTGAGTATTAATAATAGTATATTTATTGGTAGATTTCTCTTACTACATGTAGTGATTTAATTTTAAATGTAGTTTGATCTGAAACAACTTATATAGTTTAATAAAGATCTATACAGTTTTGAAAATAGTTAGAATACACTGAAGGAAATAATACAAAGAAAAATTTTTACATTATGTTTCTGATCTATAATGAGATTATATGGTCGTGAATTTACGTCATCGTAAGTTTACATAATATTCATTTATAATGGAATAATATGTGTTTATGTTTAAAACAATTTATAAATATACACAGAAAACTCTGTATTTTTATTTGAGTTTCGCAATTTAATAAAGTAACTGAATTTTGACAATAACTGAATTTTACTGAATAGCATTTCTCTCTCTTTCTCTCTCTCTAATTCATTGAGTTGGGTGCAAATGAAAATGTAATACTTTAAAGGTATAATAATGATTAAGCGGAGAAAACAATTATTCTAAGGGTAATTATAATTATTGTTTTATTACTATTGAATTATATAATGATGAAATCTTATAATACTGAAATTAGACTTAATACTTAAAAACAGTTTTAATTAAATAATAAATTTGTTTAAAATAATTTACAAATATATAGCAAAAAATTTATTTCATCACTTGCTTCAGAATAGGCAGATCTCTGTTTAATTATAACATCTTATATTCTACCAATAAACAGAAATGGAAGGCAATGACATTTATTATGCATCATTTCTGTAGAAAATATAAATCAATATTATATAATTAATATGCAGTAAATCTTTTTCATAGTTTTCATTTTGAGTATGGCTTACACTGCTTGTATTACTGTTACAATTAAAAGGATTATAAAATGCTTAAAAATATTTTGGTACTTTTCTATTCTGAGAACTTAAATTGTTACTTTGTACTATTCATGATTTTCTTTTCACTAACCTTGGATAAATTAAATCAATTTTAATTGCACAAAATTACAATTTCTTCCCATCAAAAATGATATTCAATTTGGTAAGTTAGATAAAGATAGACGTGCAGGGAAGCGATTTAGAGGTAATGATATATAAATGAAATAGACTGAGTATGATATATGAAATAGACTGAGTATGATATA
>BMAW01089958.1:255486-310040 GCA_019974015.1 Nephila pilipes | reverse complement strand
ATGAAATAGACTGAGTATGATATATGAAATAGACTGAGTATGATATATGAAATAGACTGAGAGGTAATGATATATAAATGAAATAGAGAATAACCGACTTGATGACGGAGATTGGTAATTTAGATTGAAACTCTTCAATTATTTTGTGGAATGAAACGGATTTCATAGTAAAAGTATTAAAATAAGAATCAGCTGTTTGTAAAATGATTGAATTATGCAACCGAATTGGTAAGCTAAGAATTTATAGTTAATTTAAAATAGAATTGATTAGTAAATTTGGAATTCTAGAGAGAGCAAATTTAACTATCCTTCAAGGAATATTAAAAAAAAAAGTTGTCTGGATTCATTTATACATGTTGCCAGTTAGAATCCATACTTATTACTTGATATATTTAATTAAGATATGACGCTTGAGTATATTAATAAAAGACAGTCGTTATAAAATTATCCA
The DNA here is from genome assembly GCA_019974015.1 of Nephila pilipes. NCBI lineage: Eukaryota > Metazoa > Arthropoda > Arachnida > Araneae > Nephilidae > Nephila > Nephila pilipes. The sequence goes on along the minus strand of BMAW01089958.1, from coordinate 309,589 downwards.
TACAATTACATACTTCCCATACATATCCATTGTTCTGCATTATTTTATAGAATAACAGTTCTATCATAGAACTTATTTCTCTATCATACAAATCAGAATAACGTATTCAAATTGGGAAATCACAATGTTTTATTTTACTTTGTCTAACTTTATTTTGAAGAAATATATGGTTCGGAGCCACATCATATATGTTATTTTGCTGAGACATTTTTTTCCCTTCTCGCTCGTGGAACATATATTTTTCGGTATTGCACTCAGATGCGCCACCTGTCGTAACGACTGAGCATCTACTGTGTCTGCAATCAGAATAGCAGAATTCTATTCCTTCTCTTTTTTGGGAGGCCAATGAATGAAAATAACATATGAAAGAGACATATTTCAGATGACATTTGGAATATCAATAATCATTCTAAAAGTTTTGAAATATTGCTTGATATCTAATAAGTGAGAAATAATATGCTGTTTAAACTTTTTTTTTTTGAAAATGATCACATTAGTAAATTGAAATAGTCAAGTAAATTTGATAAAGATTTGTTTAAATGAATATATTTGGATGCAAAGTATTTCAAATTGAAAATAAAATTTTGTAAATGGCTTGCGTAGGATCAAAATAAGAACCAATAAAAATCAACACCTTTTGGTAACGTATCAATTTAAATTAAATTCTTCTTTATACGTCAAAAAAGTCTAGAATAAATCTCCCAAAATGTGTTTAGATTAAAAAAAGAAACAATTACTGAATTTCCATTCTCCTCATTTGAAGTTAAATAAATAAATACATAAAAAAATGTGTTCACATAACCTCTTTCTCTTCAATTTAAATTTAACTCTACCATGATCCGCAAAATAAAAATTCAAACAGATTTGATAATTATTATTGAATCAGAAAAGCGCCAGACTAATTTTGTAATTACTATAAATATAGTTAAAAAAATTTGTAGCACACGAAAATTTGAGGAAGAGTATCTAAACGTTCTGTTTGAGTCATTTTCAATGAAAATACATATATTTCTTTAAAAAAACATTTTGTAACGGTATTCCGCTTCTATCTGACTCTTGTGCCATAATTCAATTAAATATAACTGGCTATATAAGTCAATAAATATTCTAATAACACGCAATACTAATTCAATTTAATTATTTATTTATCAATTGCAATTATATGCTATCTTTCTCTCTGAATTCCAATCCTAGCAAACCAATTTAAATATCGCTGTGACAAATTAATCTTACCAAGGCCTCTCAGTTAAAATCGTTTCCTCCGACAGTTTCTCTGTAGTACCAATAGTCGGTAGCTGTATCACTCTTAATATTAGCTGCTTCTTTCTAGATCTATTATATATTCAAATTTAAACTCCCTCTCTCTTCTAAATTTCCCTTTACTTACATATTATTGTATCTGAATCATTTCACTTTATTTCAACCTGCATTTAATTAACATAAGTACGTTTCATTTTGGTTGGGAAGAAATGGTTATTTTATGATATCAATCTCAATTAAAGTCCCCAAGGTTAGTGAAGAGAAAATCGCGAATAGCCCAAAGTCACAATTTTACATAATTGATTTGGCTTTTAATTTCTTATATTTTGTTCTGATCTATTAATTCAAAAAGTCTCAAAGTATGTCTGTATTAAATGAACTAAAAACTCCTTTTAAAACTAAAATAATAACAAAATCATTCTAAGGACAATATATATTATTTCTGAATAGTAATTAAACCTAAAGATACCAGTCATATCATGTGGTTGAAATAAAAGTTTCTATTAGAGTTTACAATTTCATAATCTATAAATTAGAAATGTGCTTCAATTACTTTTAATTCATTTTCTTCTTTTTTTTCAACCTCATTTTTGGACAAAAATATTTATGATTCCTTAATAAATCAAAAGAAGTATATGATTGTGGCTTAGTAAAGTGTTAAATATAAGAACAATAAATTTACCAGCCTTGTAGTAGGACAAGTGGTCATCAAATCTGTGGATTCTGCAATTTCTCCCATAGGCTAGTTGTGGATTTAAGATTGAGATATCATCTCAGTTTTCACCCTCTTCATTTGATCGAGACTCAAATCTGCGAGGTATCAACTTGTAACAATTCTTATGTTGATTAGTGCAAGAAAGTAGTCAATTAATTTATATTGAACTAAGTAGTAATAACACTGATATTATTGATTGGAATATTTATATAAGTACTTTACACATCCAAAGTTTTTGCAAAGAAATCGAAACGACATGATTTCGCACAATTTTAGGTAATAATAACTATTTAATTATTTTTACATACTAAAGTTTTACAAAAAATTTCTTAAAAATACATTTTAAATTAGTAAAACATTTTTTATGAAGAGAAAATGTGATATTGAATTTAAAATGAAAAGAAGAAATATAATTTAATCTAAATCATGCGATTTCTTTGACGTACGTATATAAACTAAGAGTTAGTTTTTCATTTGTATGCATATTAAAAGTATAACATAAATGTTGATAAAAAGAGAAATTTCAAATGTAGGTTTTTTTGATCTTTTAAACAATATCAGACAAACTCTACTTTTTTTTTATCTCATAAAACATCCAAAATTATACTTATTTAAAAAATTCAATACCTTAAGCAAAATATTCCTAAAGTTTTGAAAACCTCAACGATTTTCATTTTCGAAATTTCAACTTATCATAGATATTTTGAAATATATGTTTTGAGAAATATATATGTTAGACAGTACACGGGTACTTTTTTGATATTTTCTATATTTAAAATCTATCTTGTTATTGCACACGTCATTCGTATTGTTGAAAGTCTTCAAAGATGTGATAAACATATCTGAAACGATAAAAGTTATGAGAGTTACAAGTCTTAGCATTCATTTTATTTTTCTTTTTAATAATATTTTTCTCAGTAAGTTATTGACTCAAAGTAATCGAATATTCACATATGTTGGAATCCTGAACAAAATGTATTCATTTATTGTAAAATTTTGAGAAGTTTAGATACAGATCAAGACGAATATTTTTACATCAGTACTTCTCCTACGACAGTAGTAGACTTCGGAGGAAATTTTATATCACTTAAACGCCCATGTTTCATATGCACATGGACTGAATGTTTTAATTCAAAATTATTTTTAATAATCAACAGTTTTGAAGAATCAAGTTACAAGTACCGAATGTAAGTAAATTTGTATTATTAACAGTAAAGTAATAAGTTTATATAAGGTCTAGACTTATTTTAAGCTAATTTATATAATTTCAAACTCCCTAGACCCGCCATGTAGAGCAATCAATATACTTAAATTATTTCCATGCTCCAAGTCCACCCTCAGGAGTACTGTGGTATTTTATGGAGTTGGAAGCTAGAAAAGGTTTCAACCTATCCGTTTGATTATGGTTTTATTATCACGATGTCCTTCAACAATATCTCTTCATTAGGTATTAAGTGCGATGTTTATACACAATCACACAATATGAATTCAAAGAATGAGATTTAGTTCAAAAATAAGTAAGTATTTATGCAGGCTTTTTCAGTTCAGTAAACCAGTTCAAAACTTTCGTCAATTACCCCGTTTAGATTCTTAAGAGTATTGCAAAAATTATATTAGATTTTTTCCAAGATTTAGTATATATATTTACTGGAATGCTATAGAACGCTGTAGAATAAAAAATATCGAAGGTTTTATAAAATCATTTTTTTTCCTTTCCTATTATTCAAAACGTATTTAACAAATCTTTTTGAGCATATAACAACCCTCAGGCGATTAATCAAAATAGTTATGCTACTATTTTTAACAATTGGAGGAAAAACGTAATTACATCAATCTGCATTAAAAGAAACAAAATTTGACTCGTTGAAGCTGTGAAAGATAAAGCGACACTAGTCTTCAAGTAACTGACAGAAGACTTCCAGCACGGTTTCGAAAAAAGGAGGGTTCACATGGAGCGTTGTAGGGATAGAGTAGGGGTGTACATTGAAGGTGATAATAAGTAAATATGTATGAAGTGAAAATAAAGTGTTTTACGGCGTCAGTCTCGTTATTTGATAGCCACAACTTGTATATGCATTTCTAAGTCTGTATTTAATATTATAATTCATCCATGTTATTTTTTTTTAAGAATTAAATATTCCAAAAAAGTAACAAAGTTTTGTTTTCAAATTTAGATCCCAAAATAACATAGGAGATAGTCAGTTTCAAAAATAAAGTAGTGCAGTATGCATTTCTCTCTAAAATAGCTTATGAAACACTTTAAAAAGATAAACATCGAAAAAATGTCTAAGAGCAATATACATAGCCGTAAATCATTGTAACCTTAACCAGTGTTTATATATGATATTTCAGCTTATAGGTTGAAATATTGAAGAGAGGACGAAGTAGGATAATTTTTTTTACCAGTGCATAAGATTGACTGAGTTCCATTACCCTTTCTACCACTTTAAGAAACTACCGAAGCAAAACTTTTAGAGGAGAATAAAAAAAATTTCAAGTATGACAACGATTGATGTTTCATTCCCTACAACAGAATATGAAATATTTTGCATTTAAAAAAATAGATGTCTAAAGAGGTTTCCATGAAGTAGATAAGCTAAAGTTGCGAAAAATGAGGCAAAATGTAAGTCTTCCAAAAATATTATTTGAAGTATTTTTACTAAGGAGTTTATTATATACTTATGAGAAAATCTGATCCAGGTTTTTATGAACCAGATTCTAATACTTGTAATTAATTTCTAATTGTCAGTTGATACAAGGAGTAAGTGATTGTTTAAGAGCATCGCCCTGAGAAGGAAGCAATAAGAGAACTATTTGCGACGGACCCTCATAATTTTGAGGTCAAATGACTGGATGACACTTGAGCTGGTATCTCCACGTATTCATATCAAGCCAATGGGAGAACCTAGAACATTGACCAGAATCAATGTGCATCATCCTCGCTTCACAGCTCATCTTTAGGGGCTTCAGGGCTCGAACACACGAGTTGCAACGTTAACTGCGAATCTACGACCACGAACACTAGGCTACCACGGCCCTACAAAAAAGGCTAAATTCGAATTACAGTTTTTGCTAATGTATTATTTATTTAAAAAAATTATTTTCTCAAAGTTTCAAAATTTTGATGATGCTTGGAATAGTGATATCTACATGTGTTTACGCAACAATGTTATTTTTTCAGTCATATTAAAACCAATTATTTACACATACATTGATATATATTCCGGAGGTAGTGTGGTTGAAAAATTACCCTTGTATGAGGAATGAGAATTCAATGTAGTACAATGCCTTGATCGTTCTACTTCTTATAAAAGGCTCATAACCATGACGCCCTTCGCCCTCTCCCAAATCGTTGACATTATTTTTGCGGTTAATGAGACCATCCTCGCTTTCTTTGGAGCAGATTCATAGGAAGCAACCCATTGTTTAGATTGTTTATTGATTTTTGAAGTAAAATGATGAATCCAGGCTTCATCGGTAGTGATAACTCCACAGGAAAAAAATGATAACTATACGGAATTGCAAATTCTTGATGTTATAATTGATTTGACAAAAAACGGTTTCGAAACCGAAACTAACATATAAAGTAGTATCAAATACGTGTTACGCCATTCAATAGAATGTAGACCGCAATGGAGAAACCAATTTTCCTTATCTAAGTTATTTATTGTCCAATATTGCCATATTTTGTACCAAACTTTTATGTATAATTTATATTTTATGCAATGAAATTATTCGAAAGAATTATAATTATAACATTAGGAGATAAAATGCCATCGTATTTGATGCAGAAAATATACGCTAAAATTTTTAATTAAAAACACAAGTTTAAGCTGTTCAAAAAGGAATGCATAACAAAAATAGGCTTGGAAACATTAACACATCTATAACTTAACATAAACATGTCTTCATAGCTTTTCATTATTATTTTCCTCCTAATAGACATACTTTTTAAAAATATTTCCGTCATAATTTTCCTCATTTCATAGATCACTTTCAACACTCTCTATCTTCACTATCAATATTACAAGTATTAATCATCCTTTTAATTTAAACATCATCAAGAGACAGTAACAAACACGTGAGTTAATACTTTATTCGTGAATCCTCGCAATATGACCGATTTCAGGTTCCACTTCACTTTCTTGAACAGCTTCTTAATAATTCCTTTCTTTGATGTAGCAGAAACTGGAGAAGTGTACTATTAAGTCAAAACAGTACTTTTAAGACGAGTACTATTTATTTTAAAGCAAAGTGTGAGTTTCCAGTTTTATACAAAAGGAAATTCATAGGGATCATTTTGTATTTATTTGATAACAATTACATTAAAATAATAATTTTGGTTTCAAACCTTTCACTTGCTTTCACTTTCAATAAATAACGTACTTTTTTAATAAAGTATCAGTAATGAGTTTGAAATGAGAAAAAAAAAAAACTTGTATTTTTAACGCTACTTACTACTTTATTTAATGTCATTTATTATACATTAAGAAGCAAAAATTTTCAGCATCCTTGCATGTTTCTTCTTCAATATCTTCCACATTCAATATTCTCGTAATTTGTAACTTAAACAATTGGTTATGTATCTTTTTTATGACGTACAGTAATCAGGAAAAAGCCTTCATTCCAGAAATATTTGGCAGAAATTACTGTATAAAAGAGAACTATCTCTTTATGCTTTCCATTACAGTGCTATCTAGTGATTCGCCACTTGCAGCCTGCCTGTGCATTGCAGGTTGAAAATTACTGCTAGTTTGGATGTTTTCTATCACGCCTCAAATTTTAGCCAATGAGTTTCGAAGCATCCTGTACGTATACATCAGTATTTCTCAGATAGAGGAAATGTTTTAATTCGATTTTTCTTTGCGGTCAGTGAGATTTGTTGTTCGGTTCAACCATTTTGCATTAGTCAAATTTTAGAAGTTATAAAATTTATTTCTTGCATAAGTGGTTTCCAAGTCATTAAATGATTAGCTAATTTGAGCAACAGGGATCTAGGATTAGAGCACAGCAAACAAATCATCCATGCAAAACATTAAAAAGAGAAATATAACTTCAGTAAAAAGCATCACTCATTAAATATTTATTGATAAAACAATAAATTCAATTTTCTACAAATATTTAAAGAGTTCTTTTATTATTTTGTGTCATTTTTTGTACATATTGTGTGATTGACTTATATATTAAAAAATAGCATAAAAGGCCATAAATTTATTTTTCGAATTGAAAAAGTTACTATGCATTTTAAAAAATTGGAAATTCATATTGTTGTTTCACATTGCTGTTTCCACTTTTGAAATTACGCAATTTATGTTAATACTGGAACACCCGCGGTTCTCTAAATTGCATTTAAAATCATAAACCTCGACTGCTGCGTATTTAGAAAGTGAAACTGTAATAGCAACCACTAACAAATACAGAAACGTTTACGATAAACCCCGATGAATCCTTAAATTTGCGTTTTTGCAAAACGCGTCGTGGCGACATCTAGACTTAGGTTGCTTAAGTGCGTCAAAAGAACTCAGCGCAAATTACGATGCAAATTTTTTAATAAAATTAGTTAGTGTTAAAAAAACAATGTGATAAAATAAATGCCGAAAGCATATAATGCTAAGTAAGGTATTTGACACGCCGCAGCAAAGCTTTTCTATAGTTTAATTTTTTCTTTATTAAAATTTTTCACAAAGGTATTTTAAATTATAAGAAATTCAGGTCATCTGAGAGTTTTTCATTTGGTTATTAAAATATAAAAAACAGCATTTCAGCTAAATTATACTAGATGTATAAAAATAAAAATTTCATTTCCATTGCATACAAAATTAACATATTGATGTTAAAAATTAATTGTTAAAAATGCTTACTGCATGTGAAAACGAGGAGAATTTCATTATAATATTAATTTAAGTTTTAAGAAAATGTTATTTTAATCTTATATTATTTTTCGATAACATTTCATTTTCTCGAAATTTCATTTAATTTAGAAAAGTGTTAACTTAGCTTTCAGTGTTGTCATTTTTATTCATTTCGAATAAAAGTTAAAAAACTTTTTTTAATAGAATATCATTTTAAAAGAATTTTTTTAATTTCTTTTCATAAATTTTAATATCAATTTTTGATAAATAATAACATATGTTTAATTTTTAAGATAAAGTTTTTTACTATTTTAATTAGCTAAATTCGTATATTGTGTTTCTATCAATATATTCTTACATTTGTTAATTATGGTTTTTAAAAAATGTGAAATTTGTAAATTGTAATTTTTCTGCATTACAATTGCATTAAAAATACAAAGTACGTTTCTCGCGTTAGCACTGTGCAATACTTTTTTTACTCTGAAGGTAGAAAAGCATTTCTAGTTTTATTTCTTTTATTGAAAATGTATAACTGAAACAATTGAGAAAAGTCAAGTCGTGTTTAAAGATTTTTTTTTAATAACTTCTTTTAAATTATCGTTTTTGCACTACTTTGCTTAGACTACGCTTTATTAAATTTAAAAAAAATATTTTTATCAGGAAAAACAATATAAACTTCCATTTAATTCATGCATAAAAATACAAATATATATTTAAAGAACATATTCATGCACTGTGCACTAGGGTAGCACATTTTCATTGAAAACGCTCTCTGAACTATTTCGATAGAAACGAAAGAATCTTATTTTTTAAAACAAATTTATTTTTATATAAGAAGCCATCCTCTAAAAATAAAGAAATAAAATTATATGAGCTGAAAGAGATGTGTGTGATTGTGTGTAGAAGTGCACAACAAGGTGAAAGACTTTCATTAAAAATATAAATGTGAATATACTTTAAACTTACATATCAAGTTTTCTCTTCTCCGTTTGAGAATGCGCATGGAATAATAGCTTATTGAAGTTCAAGCATTTTTTTATTTTTGTACCATTTGAAGATTTATTTACATTACTTATTTGGCATCTAATATCTTCAGAAATACTATAAACAAAAAACAATAAACAGAATTTTGCAATAACTCTACTTTGAGGAACCTTAAATTGACTGTAGCGTCTGCATTTTAGTATATCCAAAATCGAATCTGATATTATTTGAAAAAATTAATACGGAAACTTAAAGCATTGAACGTATCACTTGAAGGAATATCTAGTTATTTTAAGCATCAGTTGGTCCTGTTTCATGAAACACATTATATGGTGAATTAAATCAAACAACTTTTCTGCTGTTTCAGGAAAGTATTAGATTTCTCTACTAAATCATAACATTCAAGCCTTTCTTTTAATGCTATACTACTAGAAAATGATTTAGAGCAAGTTTTTCAAATACACCAATCGAGAATTCTTACCATTGTGATTATAATTATTCTAAAATTATGAAATAGGTAGATGTACTTCATTTCCTGTTCAATTCACACGAATACTTCACGAACTTAAGCTAACTATAAAAATTTTTAGTCTCAATAGCCCAGTAGTCATAGGCGCGAGCTCTACCCGACATTGCTACGATCATGTCGTGGGTCTCAGTCCTATTACCACTAAAGGTCCTCCAGTCGTGTAATGAAGATGGTGCTTTTTTAAAATTGTCAAGCCTCGAGGCTGGCAAGGTGAAAAAGCTATAGAAGTGGCGGGCAGGAGATCAGACGCTGCCCTCGTCATTTGACCTTCGTTAAAAGTTATAAGGTCCATCACCAATTGCACTCGTATTGCTTTTAGAAGTGACTAATAATAAATCAATCCCTGTTTCCTGATAAATGTTAATTCCAAGGATGATTGTAATTTATGTTAACAGAATGCCTTCGAATAAACCATTTTGAATTAATGTAAATTTTGCCTATAAATGCAACTTTATGCAGCTTCAAATTAAAAAAAAAAAAAAAAAATTGTTCGTGCATTTTTTTACTTTCAAATGGGCATTTTACACAAATATAACAAAAATTGAGACTTACCGAAAAACATGGTAACTAAAAGAAAATAAATATATTTATATTTTGTAAACTGAATTATACAGAATGTAACCTTATCCAAGGAATAGACTATTATTATTTTGATAATGTAACTCTTTAGTAGGAAGGTATAGTAGTTCGAGTTCTCCAATCATTGAAATTTTCCTTAAAAAGTCATTCCTATTTTCACTTTATTGCAATAAATAAATACTTCTACTCAGTATAAATTCCAGAGAATATTTTAATCTATGCACATGTATTTGAAAAACATATATATAAAATTCCAGGTTCATTGATGAATAATATTTCAAGATATTGTCTTCTGCGATAATGAAACATGTCCTTTTTAGAGCTTTTCCGGTCAGAGAAAATCACAATAATGTACCATTAAAACAGTTGTATTTTAGTTTCTAAATAATATGGAAAAAAAATTTCATTCAAAGTTTTACAGATAAATAAGTGAATTGTAATATTAGAGGAAAATTCAAGAAATAGACATCTTGACCAAAAATTGTGTTTTGATGGCCTACTGTCACCATAAGAAATCATATATTAAACGGAAATGAAACATCAAAAAGTCAATTTCACGAAAGAAGATTTGATTGAAAAAAATGCAACAATCAGCTACAAATTTTGGAAACAATCATTATTATAACTAAGATATAGTGATAGAGTAATGATTTGAGAGTGAATAGGCATTATCACCATATGGTCTAATATAGTCGTAGAAGCACATAAATATTCCATAAATCAATGTTATAAGTATTTTTTAATCCTAGCAGGATGTTGTTACCAAAAATATACATTATAAAATTCTGAAACATCGCATGGAATTCTGCAATAAGAATTATTTGGTTATTAATTATTAGGTTTTAAGAAGAAAGAGTAACCCGAAAAAGGAAAAGAAATGCTATTATTTCCACTGCATAGCCTCCTAAAGACATGAAAAATTTTAATATATATATATATATATATGTGTGTGTGTGTGTGTGTGTGTATGTGTGTGTGTGTGCGTGTGTATGTAACGATCCTGTCGACTAAATGTAACATATTGTTTTTAATTATTGTTGAATAGTAATGAATATATCCCATATATGGCCGAAATACTTTTATTTTCATATTTTAGCACTTTAGTCGGGCTTCGGCCACCTGGCTGAAGCGAAGTTACCATACAAATCTCAAATGATCAACAGAGCGTAAAAGAACAGCAGTAAGGTAATGTAATTTGATCAATATTAATGAAGTAGTCCTACCTGGCCGTAAAAGGTGCAGATGTTCTATTATAATGGTTTGGTCTACTTCTAACCATGGGCTCATTATTTCTGACTCTATTTGATTCAGGAGTGGATTGTTGTATTTTAAAAAGTTTAGTTACCACTGTAAGCCATTCTGATGGGGAATTAGGTGGGTTTATGGTTACTAATTGTTATAAATGGGTAGGCAACCCATCTGTTAAACCTTCTAAAATAAGTTGAGGTGAAAGTCCTAATTTTCTGCCACAATTTAATTTTTTATGAAAACAATCTGCTAAGGTTTCATTCGATTGAAATTTATGTTGGGAAAAATCAGTAAAACTAATTACAGTAGGTTCAAGAAAATTTTCAGTTAAAGCACAACAAAGATCATGAAAATTAGTAATATCCAAACAAGAATAAATATACTGAGTTAATGCTGAGCCCTTCAAAAAATTTGAAATATGTGCAAGTTTCCAAGCCTCATCTCTATGATTTTCTTTACATGTCTGATTAAAATGGTTTAACCACAATCCCATTTTCATCCCACTGTCAGGATCAAAAGGAATTATGGGTAGCTAATTTTTCATTTTCTCATTCTGGGAGTCAATTGTTCCCTTGTCATTTTCTGAATTTTTAGGATTACTTTCACTTTCCATATCTATGTTATAATTGTTTTTATCTTAATAACATTAATTAACTCTTAAATGGCATAGTAAATACATCAATTTTAGAATTATAAGAAACATATGATATAGTATTTTCAAAACCATTTAATTAAATTTCAAAATATATTAACTTTATTTCATTAAAACTAAGTATCAAAAATTAAAACAATAACAATTTTAATTAAATATCAATAAAGTAAAAAAGACATTTTAATTTTGCTACATAGGAAACCAAATAAAGCAAAACACCATTGAACTTTCTAAAATTTTCTCTGTAATAAATTTCAAATCAGAGTCAAGTTACAGAAATTTTTATAATATATCAGTATATGATATTCAACTCACAAAACATTTTGCTTGATAAAAAAAAATTATGTATAGACTTACTTACAGAAATTCAGTGTATAAATTTAGATAGTATTAAAAACGTATTTTCTATTTAGAAATCAGTAGATGAATCAATCCCAGTTGAAATGCAGATGTTATAGTTCAGTTCAAGTGTTACAAGATAATAGAAGAAGTAATTTGAAAGTAAAGATGATAAAGCAGAAATTTGATCCTATTATTATATTGAGATGAAACCTTCGAAGTTTTGAAGAATTTCGCATAGAGGAATAATTATTTTAATGATCTGTAGAAGCGTACTAGCTCGGAATGTTAAGTATTATACTTCTTACGATCATTAGCATATTAATGAAGTATTAGAAGAAGAAAACACTTTAAACAAAATAATTGTGCAAAAATGGGTGACCTCAATTAAAGATAGTCCCCGAGGAAGAACGTAGTGGGTCAGCATTATTGAAAACAGTTATTTTTGAAGTTTTTATGCGGACATTTGAGGTAAAAGCTTGAGAAAATACTCTATTTATCATTTCGTTTTTATTCAATGAGTTTATGAAAGTTTCAAGGACTGGTCCTAGTGTAATTTGCAGATTTCTTAAATTTTCGGAAGTTGTGTTCATACTGGTTGACTTCTTTAATGTTTGTTGGTCGATCTGAAAGCGTTGACACTCATGGTATTGTTCTAACTTTTCTCTCAATCGAACGACTCTCATTTTTCTCTTATTTAACTCAAAACTAGCAGAATGCTTTCAGCATCTGGAATGACCAAACCACATGTAATCTCCAAGATGTCAACAGTTTTAGATATTATAAAAATTTCGGCAGGCTGTGATGGGATTAGGGAGATTCACCAACGAGAAGCCTATTGAGGTCCATGCTTGGCAAAAGGGCTCAGTTCCTCTTTAGTTCCCACTAGAGATGGTTGTCTTGATACCTCCTGTCTCAAAATTCAGAAAACAGCTGTAAATAACCGTATTAAATACTTTCAACTTAAAGTCAGCATTTTTCTTGTTCTTAGTAAAAACTAAAATTATCTTCAAATGGTACACCACGTCAATATAATTTTTTAAAAAAAGGATTTAATTCTATATTGAAACATATCACAAATATTTTAAAATTTTAAATCATTGTCATTGATTTATTGATTTTGTAAATAACACTCAGAAGAAACAATAAAGATTATGGTGTTGGACCCTGTAATTTGGAATCTTGTTCGGATCAACAGAACTGAACAAGTACCCTCTCATCACATTCCCTCACCACAGCATTGGAGGAATTTGAGCTCGATAGATTTAATATGTTTCATCCCACTAAACGATAGGTCTTTAATACCATCAGGACTCGAAACCTCGATGAAATATGAAAAATGTCAGTCTTGATCTCACTTTCATGACCACTTAGCTAACATATTCTTTTCCAAGCTCAAATACTCATAAAAATTAAATGCACATTCAAGCACTGAATTATTAATTCAGAAACTCAATCTGAAATTCTTATTCAAAACTCAATTATCCAATCACATCTATTGTTTTTAGACCCAATGAAATTCATTATGTTTGAGTTTTGAAATACAATTGCATATTTTACCCGGTTTGTTCTGTAACTAAATATAGTTTTATGTACTTTTAATAGGATTGTCATAATTCTTGAAAATGTGCTTCACGTGGAATATATATATATATATATATATATATATATATGTGTGTGTGTACTGAAAATTTATGAAAAAATAATTGATAAAATATTTAAAAAAGACAAAAAGCCAAAAATAAATGCAAAAATAAATGAAAATATGGAATCCAGCAAATCAAAATCATCAATTTCGGGCTCAGGACCGAGCAGGTTAAACTAGTTTCATGGTACCCACCATTCCCCTTTACGACTTGGTTGGCTGAATTTTGAAATCCAAAATCCAAAATAGTTCGATGATACAAAATGCGAAATGGTTTAATGATAAATATTGCAAAATAAAAATTCATAATTCTAAAAATTATCAATGAATCAAAATATAAAAATTACTTACAAAAATTCAAATATGTGAGAAGAAAGATAGAATAATCTTCAAATAAACAAAACGCTCCAAGATGGATATCAGATACTCGAAATGCAAAAAAACAACACGTAATCACTGTATAAATTCAAAAAGGATTCAAGCCATTGTTTTGCCAATAGTTGATAGGTAATAAAGAGTAAAAGGATACAACCTATTGGTTGGTAATAAGTTGTTTGGTAAAGGAGTAGAATGGTCCAGAGAATCTCTCTCTCTGTATATATACAGAGAGAGAGAAAGATGGATAGACATTTTACCATTTAAAAATTGTTACTTAACTTTTAAATTATTAATTAAGTCGAAGTCAAATTATACTTTAATTATATTTCTTTTTTTAAAAAAAACCTATATTGCATTATTTATAATGAGATTACATTCATCCCTTCTCTTTGGAGCAGAATCACGCGGAACATCTTCAGGGAATTTGCTCTTTCTCCCATTCTTTCATCGATCAGACAGAATGAACGACTATCGTTTTATCTTTTTCTTTCTTTGTGTGTCTGCCTCACCTACTTGGGCTATTTTCGTACGTAGCCCTTCTCTCTTTGACGGGGGAATGGGTTCTGCTCTATTCCAATGCTTTGGGTAGATGATTGAGTTGGAAATCTTTACACACACCCAAACACGCATATATATATATATATATACGAGGATTATCTGAATCTTAAAAGGGAAACGGTTCCTTCCTAAAATGCAAGGCATGTTTTCTTTATTGTATTGTTCTACTTTGCTTCCTTGTAAGTCTTCACAGTTCTGCCATCGATGCTCCCATCTCTTTATACTGTCCAAATGGAGCTCGGAGTCTTTCTCTGCAAAATAGTGGCTTAAGAAGGTGATGTTCTCTTCATTTGAAGAAATTCTGTCCTTCGAGAGTGATTTTTATATTAGGGAACAAAACGAAGACACTTGGGGCTAGATCTGGCGAGGCAGGATTGTGATGAAGCAACTCAAGTCTTAATTCGTGGATTTTCACCTAAGAAACCACCGAGTTCTAAGACAACGCATTGTCTTTAAAAAACAGAATTTTTTTCTGCTAATCTGTCCGTTTATCCTCAATTTCTGCCTTCAGCATGTCAAGTATTGATGCGTAGTATACTCTTGTAATGTATTTTCCTGTTTAAAGATAATAGATTAAGATTACTCCATGACTATCCCAAATACACAGTCCCCATCACTTTCCCAGCCAGAAAAAAAATGTTCTTCTTTTTTGGAACCGATTTGCAGCCCACTGTTTTGACTGTTTTTTTTCCGGACGAATAATGGTGTATCCAAGTTTCATCTTCAATCTTCAATAATTAATCTTTTTTGGTATTACTTGAGTAAACTCGATATCCAACACGTGGACACCATTAGCATGCCTAAATCCTGATTCAATATGTGACATAAACGTTCTTTCGACATACTCATAACCTCTGTTGTCTCTCTCATTTTGATTCGACGGTCGTCTAGCAACTTTTGGTGAAATTTAGCGATGTTGTTATCATTGGTTGCAGTTTTTCGGCGTCTCGAACGTTGATAATCTCTCAAGGTAGTACGGCCACGTTTAGTTTCAGCTGTTTAAAATCTTAGGTTGGTAAATGATGGTGTATAGTCTTTGTGCAGATCTCACAACTTATTTTTGATTTGCTTAGGTGTATTGCCTTCCAAAAACAAATATTGAATAACAGCTGGAAATTCGATTTGTTCATTTTCACACAACAATCGTATCGCCTCACTCCGATATTCGCGATTCTGATACAACATCTACGAGTCCATAATGGCTGAAATTTTGCCAAAAAGATACGCAACCACATTCCGTAACTCTTATTGACAAGTGCTGCCAAATTGATACTAAGGTCGGAAATCTTTCAGACAACTGCAATATATATATATATATGCGCCAGTGTGTGCAGACTTTCTATGTATGTACTAACTTGTTTAAATTTTAGTAACATCTAAATAAAGAAATTTGGCGATATCACTAGCATTATTTAACACCAATATTTTAACACGAAAGAAATATATCGGTCCCCTCTCTATGTTTATTAAAGAATTTTCACTGTATTTACAAAGACTCCATTTAAAAAAAATTGTGAGATGAATTTTTTTGTTCTCCATCCAAAGTTACATACGAAATTTCAAATTTTTAAATTTTCCTCCCCCAAAAACTTTCGTAGCCTAATGATCTCATGGCCGTCGTTAATTCCGTCAAGTCGTGGGTTCAGACTCTGATGCTACAAATGAACCTGCAATTCGAGATACTAATTCGGAAAGGGGGGATGGGAATTTCAGAAAGGGCGGTGCAAGCTCAGATATTGTTCTTATCACTACCGAGGCTCAAAATCACGATGTTTTTCACTAAGAATTCCAGTGTTGCTTGTCAGAGGTTCGTAAATATATATTCAGAATCACAAAAAACTATTTGATATTAATAAGGGAAACTAAAATACATTCACTTTGAGTTTAATTTGTTTCTTATTTGAAATTTTTATTGATTAATATGAAATAAATATATTTGAGTGTAGTTATAGAAGTAAATAACCTTAAGAATAGCTAAGCTTCTAACATCCAAGAAAAAGAATTTATTATTATTCGATTTAAAATACCTCTTTATGTCGCGAAATATTAGGAAAAAAAGGTGAAAGAATTTTTTGCCACTGAAGAGGGAATAAAAACCACAAATGGGGTCATAAAAACGGCGAAAGCTCTTTAAAAAACTGGATTATTTTTCATAAAGTTGTTTTGTAGTTTGAATTTCTTGAGATGTAATATTTTTTTTATTTAAGTTAAAGCTATAAATATGAAAAAAGATCACTTGAAATACAAAAATATGAATAAATAAATCTTCAAAAACATTGCTTCAGTGTTATTTTCTTCTCCTTTTCTCGAATACTCTGTAGATGCTTCATCGATTAACTATTTTTCCTTCGTATTGAAAACTGGAAAATGTCTGATTTTTGCAAAAAAATGTCTTTAATTTAAATAAAGATAAATGGTGTACATATTGTTAATTAACATTATGCGATTTCATTTTCACTTTATATAAGGATATTTAATATTTTTACTTTGTTACATTTATAAGAAATAAAATAAAAAACTTTAAGTATATTAAACATTCATTAATTATTATTTCGCCACTGTTGTCAATTTTTTTTTCAAAAATTTCATGAATTCATTAAAAATGAATTTCTTTTCAAAGTTGATGTAATTTGTTATGGTACAAAAAGTTTTGGGTATATGCGATTGAAAGTCTTTCCAACACTGATGATAACGACAAACGGTGCTTTATTCACAAATTCTGGACATGACGCTGCATAAAGCAGGGCTTGGATAATAAGCATAAACCGAAAATTCAGGTTTTTTACAGATTTATGATTTAGATACAGGAACAAAACAACACTTATAATAACATTCACAGTTTTATCAGCAATGTTCAGCTCCCCAGCTTACAAGTTTTCACTACGGGCGCACCACCAACGCTTTGTTTCACCACAAATTAACGCGGCACGTTACCGGCAGTTCTTCCGTAGATCCACTTCTAAGTACAAATGGCTTCTCAGTCATTTTTCCGATCGATCTCGAAAGCTGATTCCTTAGAAAGGTTGACTCCTTCCGGATCTCGGCGTACTTATACCTGCTCCAAACGAGGCGTCACACGAAAAAATTCACGTAAAGACTGTAACTTTCATCCCATTTGATATTTCGTCTAGATTCCAGCACTTTCAGGAGCTTTCGTTTTGTCGACGAAGTCGTTACGATTCTCGCCAAGTCATGAAACCCGTTGCCTAATTTTTTTGGCCATTGCATAAAATTTCCATGGTTAACTGATGAAGATCTGTAACTGCACCTTTTCCTTTATCAGTTAAACGTTGCAGAGACACAGCAATTTATGTTTATAAAAAAAATTTTCTTTTGCATACCGCTGTTCTAAGTTTTAAATAATATTCCATTTGTGCAAATATCAATCATTTACCATTAACAGTACAAATGCTTTTTCAAATTCGCTATAATTTCATTAATCTAGACTTTCCTAAATTTTAAGTGATATTTCTATGGTTCAGCTTGACTAAAATCATTTTCCTAAAAGTGAAATATTTTGTCATATATTTGCCCTGAATTTACTATTTTATTCCATTTTCGTTTGAAACTTACAAAATTAACGAAATGTGTGACGTATTACCTTCCTTATTTAACTCACAGCCATTTCAAACTCTAATGAAGCTGTAAATTAGTTCAGAATTTAATTGAAGATACGTAAGGCACAATGCGTGTAACACACTTTGTTACATATCAAAGAATATGCAATATAGCTTTCTCTTGAATATCTCTTATCTTGTTTAATCATCAAAAATACATTTAACT
Source organism: Nephila pilipes (assembly GCA_019974015.1). Classification (NCBI taxonomy): domain Eukaryota; kingdom Metazoa; phylum Arthropoda; class Arachnida; order Araneae; family Nephilidae; genus Nephila; species Nephila pilipes. The sequence continues at coordinate 291,067 of BMAW01089958.1, read as the reverse complement.
GTACATTCATTATAATAATTGCTTCCAAGTTGCAATAAAAAGTTTTACTTCAGAGAAAAACTATCTACAATTACTCCAAATAGTGTTTCATTTCAAATGAATATTCAGATACGTAATTTCTTTGTAGTGAAATGTTTTATTCTAACAGATTGCATATTTTGAATATTTGTACAGATTTCTTCTGAGTTTTGTTTGCTCATATTCTTATTTAATTCTACATCTATCTGAAAGTGTAATAAAATTGTTAATAAATTCAAAACTCGAAATAAAGATAAACAAGAGAAGGGCAATACATTTCAGTATCTACCAAATAATGAATGCAAAATGGCGCTCTCTCTCTCACTCGAATTCTTCTTAACTTATTAATCTTACTTTATGTTCAAATAATAAAGTCTTAGTTAATTAAATTCTTAATTCCAATTTAAGTACTTCTTGGTTATAAAAGATTTGCCTCCATTTATTCGGATTAGGGGTCGCTTTTAACCACTTTTAATTTAACGCTTCATTACGTTGATGCACTTGAATCTAAAACATCAATCAGCTTGTCGATATTCTTTATCCCCCTTCGCTTTCTTTTCGATTCTATTTCACTTATATTTCACCATCATTAAATCAATTCCCAAAACTTCTAAACTTCATCTAATTAAACTAATCACGCTTCAATTTGGTTCGCAAGGAGTTGTAAATATATGCAATTAAAATTACAAAATGTCCCCGAAGTTAGTGAAAAAAATCCGCGAAAAGCCCAACGTCATAATTGCCACATTTATTGTTACATAAAATAACTTTGCAAAGGGATTTTCATCATTTTTTATTTTAACAAGTATGAATGATCAGTAGGAAGCCTATTTTTACAACATTGATGTGTTCCATATTTTAAAGACTAACCAGTCTTTATTTAAAAAGAGAGTTTATAAAACAAACTAATGCCTATTTAAGATAAATTTGAATGCAAGATTGTGTGAGAAACATAATACATTTAACAATTAGATAGCTTTTTTCCAAAACGTTCTTTTTTCTGCATTTACAGGCTCTGCTGTTATTCTTTCTTTTCTTTCACGTATTTTCATTTTTCTAAGATAGATGTCACAAAAAAATTTCTTTCGTGTCATCTCTCAGTTTCTGCTTCCTTGAAAAGTTCCAAAAACGTTTTCACCGAGTTGTAATTTATTTTTCCTTATAATGGGTGGTGTTATAAATGATGTCTAGATCCTGACATTTTCTTCGTCAATGTAAAAGAGGGGAAAAAAAATAACGAGGGAAAAATAACGAAGAAATATTCTTAATGGCTCTTCGTTGTCTGCGCATTCATTCGTGCCGAAATATTCAGAAGAGAGCAATGGAAATGGGCATAACTTTTTGTACTTTTCAGTACGGTGTGATGAATGGTTTGATGCGTGAAGTAGTACATTAGCTTTGAGGAATAAGAAAAATAAAGGACAAAAGATGTTCGTAAACGTCAATCGATGAGTCAATCAATCAAACGTCAATCTTAAGAGTTTTATCATTCAAGATTCACGACAACCAAAATTTTTTTTTTTTTTTTTATTGAGAAGTGAAAATAATATGAATACAACGAAACAAAATTCGAGAAAAATTCAAATAAGAAAGGGGGTTATATTTTGAATTGGCATGCTGAGTAACTTTAGTTTTATTACAATGTGATCATTAATAAGTTGTTAAAATTTTTATTGGAAATAAAATGCTGCCTAGACCATTTACTATACAGTAGTCGTGAAACATGGTAACTAAACTGCGGAATAAGTGGACTGTAAGTTAGAGTAATAATAATAATATATATGATAATCTGTGGTATATGTTCCAACTTCTATTCTAATTTTTTTCGTAACTAACCTTTGTTGGTACTGGTTAATTCTAGATAAGAAACTTATATGGTCAGGTTTGCTATTTTTACATCGATATCAGTGTTATTATTAGTTACATCAACAATTCGATTATCCTTATTTTTTATACCAATTTTTATCCTAATTTACTATCGTAATTTTTTATCCTAATTTATTATTCTAATTTTTATCCTAATTTCTATCTTAATTATTTATCCTAATTTTTATCTTAATCATTTATCCTAATTTTTTTAAACATTTGCGTAGTGTAGACTTGGTAAATTATGTTCTCTTTCATGCTTTAAGATTTTAATAAAGTGATAAAATTGTAATAAAGGGATAATTAAAATGATATTTATGCACAATTTTCAAGCTAGTTCTCTACGAAGTGTAACAAAATTGCGAGTTTTGCATCATCAAGGGGGTAAAAGATTTTTAAAAGGCAAAATTAATTTTGAGTGTATACATTAACTAGCAATTTTTTGGCGATTTTTAAATAGCGCTGAAAAGAATCCATTTGAATTTTTTTAAGGCTTTAAAATCTTTTCATCTATAAATCCTAGATTTATAGATGAAATGATCTCATAAAATTCTGTATTCATATGATATTTAGGATGAATATTCGATTTTCTTTGAAAAATTGCGGAAACTTTTAATTTTTTCGATTTTATACAAAATTTTAACTGCGCAACCATTGAGTGAATTTTAATTCTCTTCCCCTCTTCGCTCTCGTTAAAGATTTCCCTTCCTACTAAGCATAGTTCCTATTCATGTTACATCACGGTCTTAGTATGCTTTTGATTATTTATAGTTATTCATACGTTCTTTTTGAGGCATCCTTTATACATTGTTTTCGAAGCATTCTTCAGGCATTCTTTTTGAGATATTCTTCTTTGTACATTACTTACTTATTATTCTTTATGCATTCCTTATTTATTATTCTTCATACCTTTTTTCTTTATCACGCACTAAACCACCAACTTTAGTATTGAAAGCTTATATATGTCTTTTTTTTAATTCTATTCAATACATTTCATTAAACGATATCTATTCTGCAAAAGTCAAGTTTCGTTCAGTGAAAGGAATTTTCATTTTAAACAACATTATAAAAATACCTAAAGGGAAAACGGGGAGATGGGAGATAGAGTCTTCGTCATACAATATGGTATCGAGTTAAGTTGGTATTCTGCTGGAGTTAAACTTGTATGCTCGGTGGGTTCATGAGGTTATTTTATTTATTTAACAATTATACATTACGATGAACATTTATATTGCTGTGTAATGGAATTTAAGTATTTATTTATTGATCCTAGAAACGATGCCCAATACACTAAAACATCCCAATCAAAATAGTTGGTGTAAGATCCTTGTTCATTAAAATTAATTACCTCCTTGGTATTGAGAAGGAAATTTATGCGTAAACATAATATTAATTTGTAAGCTTATAAATTACCCCTTCAATCGTCTCAGTTTAGGAAGTTGCAAATGATCTAGAAAAATTTAATTTATTTAACCTTCGATGGTTATGAACGAGCGCAGCTCGTTTTCGAATATCGAATCATAATGCGCTCAGACGAGTTCAGCTCGTTCGAATTATTTCGACCCAAATGGTTGCAGCCAAGTTCTAATCGCAAAGGAAAACTTTTCCTCAATACGGGCTGACAAGCTGAGTTCATCCACTATTAGTATTTTGAGTTTCAAACGATGTCTACTGTTAAAATTCTGTTGGTTTGATAGCATACTAATGACAATATGAGTACACCTTGAAATGTTTTTCATAATACCATAATACGGGAAAATGTTACTGATCTACGGGAAAATCTTACAGTTGTTAGCGATCTATTTTTACCACTGACAAAAAACGGTGAATGTTTCAAAAGCAGCTCGGGGCAGGGGGGAGATGAATAGCTACAAGTTTCAGTGGCAGTATGATCATAACACTACGCGTAATAAGAGAGCGAAAGCTGTTGATTCTCCTAATCATCAAAGGGTTAAGAAACATCATTCATATAAGTATTGCGGAATGAGAATCTCATTTATTCAGATAAAATAAATATTAAGTTATTTCAAAATAGAGCAAAATCAATAGCTAATATTATAACTGGAGTTAACAAAACGGTATCACAAAGTAATGTTGCTTGACTGGAACATAGAGATGGAGAATAACTACAGAGTATCCTGTTAAACGGATGAAATCAATATTCGTGTATTCAGAAAACGGCAGATTTACTGGTGCCAAATGTCTTCTATTTATCCAGTACGAACTCAGCAGGTTTGGGTCGTCAATTAAGAGAAAGGAATGTATGCTGGTCAAAGAGAGGATTAAGACAGTAGATGGAATCATCAGGGCAGCATGCGAATACACAAGGCAAGAATCCACTTATTTTGCTGTAGTGTAGTGCTTGTCTGATAGCTATACATAAAAAAAATGTAATACTGCAGGTGCGCACTCAGAATACGCATGCAGAAATCAGATGTTCCAAAAAGGCTGCATCGTGGCAAGCTGAGAATGGGCAAGCGGTTTGTGCCATCTTATGGCATTGTGAGGAAGTGAAAAGCCGTTCAAAAAATTCTGCAGTGGTATATTTCTAATTTTGATCTTAAGGACCTATTAAATTGTTGTATATCGTTTTTTTATAAGTAGCAACTCTTTTTCAGATGTGTACAGTGACTGCCCAGAGCTACTCTTTTCAAAGAATTATCCTTAAATGGTTAAAGTATAATGATCTTAATTATACTCATTTACCCGTCTCATCTGTCATTCCAAATATTACACGAATTATAAGTGTAAATTTTAACTTAAGTACAAACACTGATAAAATAATTAAAATAGTCAATTACGTTTCAAAACAGAGTTTATCAATCCTCTAACGAGGGAAACGATCTCAACCAGTATCAAGTCTCTTGCCTCTATACTAATAATTTTTATAGTATAGCACAGAAATTCCTTAGAGTAACATAAAGTAAGCCATTCAAATAGCCAATCAACCACCAGAAGGCGCTGGATCCATGTATCAAAAATTCATGTCGACACGCAGGTAAACTTCTGGGCACTTCACACAAGCATTCTCCCTTATACTACAAGCTATTTCTCCCTCAATTCAATTTTCTCTTGCTTTTTTACAATATAATTTAATCAATTCACTTGTCATCAAAAGTTACTTGATTGGCATAACCACGCTCCATTTGGCTGAAAATATATTGGAAATTTAAATATAAAGTCAGAAAGAAACCCCAAATATTAGTTAAGAGAAGTTTTGCAAATAGCCCATATTACATTATATTACTAGCCCAAAAGACCGTATTTGTCCAAAAATTTTGGAAAGTGAGGGAAAGGAAGACATCATTTCAGCCAAATTCAATCTTTTGCTAGTGTACTATGAAAGTTTAATGCAGATCAATCTCAAATTCAAACATTTTCGATTTAATTCGCAAGACATTTTTGTACCCTTTTGTTTGGATCTAACAGAAACGCTGTGATGGACTACAAATATACTAACCATTTCTTAGGAAAGGAACAAAAATAATTATTATCTTAATAAAATAAATAACTGTTGAAAATCCTCCGTATAAAATGATTTGAACAAAACAATTAAAAAATGACAAACTAATATTTTTACAATAAAAGTGATTCAGACATTCATGTTATATATCACATTTTTTTATTTAAAAATTTTAACTTAAAATTGCTCAAAAGCATAAAACAAGAAATTTTAAAGCGAATGTTTATTAATCACACATGCTTTTATTCAATTACTTATTTGATTAACCTCTTACGCTTATCAGAGTATACACTTGTGTTGTACAGTTTAATAACTTAATTCCAGCAGACCTTTGTACGTCTGCTCTTAACTTCTCAACCCTCTCACACTGACCTACATTCAGTCAACGCATGAATTTCTAGACGTTAATAAAGCTCCGAATATCCACCATTTATATTTTAGAAATATGCTCTGCTATTCCGGTAAGTTTTTATTTTATTGGTAAAAATCCTTCTTACATCCAAAAAAAAAATAAATAAATAAATAAATAAATAAGAAAAACTATTTAAAAAGAAACAACTAAGATAGCTTACAAATACCTTAGTGAATTTATTGACTGATATTTTACTAACATCACACTTTCAAGAAATAGAGGACCATTGACGACGGTCCTCGCACTTTTGAGCCTCGATCAAGTGAGGAAGGCGACACCTGTGTTAACACCTCTCTTCTCCAAATTTCCACACCAATCTAACGGGAAGACTTGGGACCTTAATACATTTAATGTGCATTCATTTCGTTACACGCCGGATCTTTAGTAACTGTTGGTGACCATGGTAACCTAGTTGTTGTGGTAGCAGACTCGTAGCCGGCGGTTTTCGTTGATTCATGTTTCGAATTCTGATGCCACTAATGACCCGTCTTGTAACTGGGGCTGATGCACGTTACATCTGTTTAGACTCAAAGTCCTCCGATTAGCCTGGTGTGGAAGTTAGGAGTTTGAGGTGCCAGGTAATGTTCCGTCCTCGTCATTTGACCGAGGTTCAAAATTACGAGGTCCGTTATCAAACGTCCCTTTGTTGCTTCTCATTTCGACCAAAACGAACAATCACTATCAGTTGCACTTCAGCTTAAACCCACGACATGATGAAAACAGCGTCGGCTGCGAATTTCCGACCATGACCTCTATGCAACTACGGTCATATGCCCTTGAGAAAGAAAACGTTGAGCGATGAGAGATCCTGAGCAAAGCAAAGTGAGTAATAAATTAAAGTATTAAAGAGGGGAACTAAGTGTTGAAGGAGTATGTCACGAAGAAATTTGTGCGATTCCTGCCAAACGAAGCAGAGCACTAATATCAAGAGGCTTATCTGTGAGAAAAGCCTCGGAGATTGCCAGAAATTTGTAGCGATTTAATAATTGCCAATAATATTCTTTTCATTTTTATATATAAACGTACTTTTTTGTTGTTTTTAGATCTTTATATTGTAATTGTAAACATATAACTATTTCTGAAAAGTTATCTGTGATTATATTCCTTTTATTTCCAAATCATTTGAACCATTTTTCGGACACTTATTTTTTTTCATGATTTTTGCTTACGTTGTTGTTGTTTTTTTAAAATAAAATATAATCTTATAATTTAAGAAAAAATTGCTTGAAATAAGCAGGCTTTTTGACTTTTATCTAATTATAACATATTTTCACTAGTAAAACTCTTACAAATTCGAATTTAATAATAGGGTATATATAAATAAGCTCTGCACAGAGGGCGTGCTCGCAGGAAGTTGAAACAATACTGAAAAAGGTCAATAAATGTGTATATTTCAAATGTTTATGCATAGATTAATAAAAACGAGATAAATATGTTGATGGTGTGTTGTCTGATGTCCAAGAAGGATAAAAGCCATTCGGCGGAATTAGTTTAAGCTGCGACAACCAAATGATAAAAATATTATGCTTTCAAAATCAATTTATATCGTTCTTAATGATTCTTCTGCTATATTGTGTAAAAACAGATAAGAAATATATTAAAAATGAGGCTGAGATAGTTAAAATATCAAAGTAAATTAATATTTAGTCAAATAAACAAAAGAAACATGTAACAGTTTCACTATGTTACCTACGTGATTATTGACGTAACAATTCAAGTACACATGACTTTATAACGCCCCTGCTTTATTCTCAAGGCTTTCTAGCACCGAAACTCAACAAATTTTCACTCAAGTTATGTGGTGTGATTGTCTATTAACGTCACACTGAGATCCAACTCAAGGGATATTGGCAATGGACCTCATTAATTTGTGCCTTAACCAAATGGCGAGGAAGACATTTGAAATGACACCTGTCCCTCTATATTTCTACTCCACACCAAAGGAAGGAATTGGGACCTCGACAAGATTTAATATGCATCAGCTCCGCTACACGGTGCGTCCTTTAGATACATAAGAGCTCGAATCCATAACTTGACAAAACCAAAGCTGGTTGCAAGTCCACAATCAATGGATTATTATGGCCAAATACTTAGTCAAGAAAGAGTCATTTAAAAATTTAAAGTATATTTATTCCATTCTATAGAATGATCTCAAAGTAAATATTATTATAAGTGTGAAGTGGTTACTAATTCACATCCTCAACTAAATAATTTAGTTGTAAATTCTACATATCTTACAAACATCAGTACTGGATCCGAAGCAATTAATACACATTCCAATTATTCTATTTGACAATTTTCTATTTACTACTCTTCTAATAAGGAAATGCTAGCTTACGTTTTATATTAAAGTAACGGTTTAATCACAAAGCGATGTATTGAAATTAAATAACATAATAAATTAGTCCAAAAGGTTTGTTAAAAATATGAACGTGTGATAACTGGTTAAAACTTTTTCTTTGTATTCTTAAAAACACAGTAATTTTCTTTTTGGATTGGAAATCCGTCAATATCAAATTCAAGTTAAGAAATTGGATTGAAGGATTTTCATATAAACTCCAGTCACTATTTCTTTTTACTGAACCTGATATATTGTAACTATTCTATTATGTCTATTTTTATCGTCTGTTTTGAGATTTATAAGAAGAAAAAAAATAAAATATTTGATTTAAGTTTATCTACTCTATACCTTTACACTAGGACATTTATTTCTTGAATTCAGAGTCCGATATTGGCATCATAAATTTATTCTATGAAGCAATTTCTGTATTAGAAAAATAACTTTGCATTTTATGTTCTATTTCGTATTCGTTAAAATATTTCAAACATAATAAACTCCTTTTAATGTTGTGTTTATTGGCTCGGTTTAGTTTGTAAACCATATGGATTTTTTCGTGTGATACAGGAGTTTGTTGACCTTAACCAATCGGTCACGAGAGTGCGTTATGCATTTCGTGTTAACACAATGTAACAACTGTGCGCGGACAGCGTACTGTACTATATAATGTTCTCGATTCCCAGCAGGTGTTCTTCAAAAGCTAATAAAACAAATAAGCGAAAGCATTTGACTAAAATATTCTGTCAATAATTGTTTTAATTCTTAATGTAAGCAAAATTTTCTTTTGGTGTGTGATTTTTTTAATATAGAACACTCAATTAAATTGATGATCAATGTTTAAGGGTACCAGGACATACGAGGAAAAAATAAATACCTTATTTAAGACTTCTCTTTTGCGACATATCTTTTAAAATTATTAGCAGATCGTAGATATTTTGTGAGCCTAATAATGATTATTTGATTTTTCTATAGCACCGTAAAGTTATTTTTAGTCAAAAAATATTTTTATCTCATTTTAAGCTAATTTCTCTTATTTTATCGAGTTAATATGAACTATAATGTTTTTTAGAGATTTTTCTCTGATAAGCACGCATAAAATGAATGAATAATGAATATAAATCACTTATATATATATTTTTAAAAATTATTTCTGATGTCTTAATTTTTGAGGCCGGCGTTGTTTCTGTAAAGTAGTGGTATGGAGCCCTGATGTTACTATGACTCGAAAAAAAGAGGGGATGATGCACATTAAATCTGAAAAGGCTCCTAGTTCTCACGTTGGCTTAGTGAAAATGATTGGGGAGGGAGCTGCCAGTTCAGGTATCGTTCTCGTCATAAAATTGATCAAAATTCAAAATTACGTTATCTGTCTCCAATAGCCCTTGTGTTTCTACAAAGTGTGACGTTTATAAACAATCAATCACAAGAAAATTCCAATTTTATATTTACAAATAATTGCGGTTTCCTAAAATATAAAACGCATGTAGTTTTTGTCTACCTTTTATGCATTTCTGAATACAAATTGTTTAATAATTTAATTATTTTATGTTTTGCAAGACTTATGGAGAAAAATGTATACTCTGATCTTTATTTTGCTCATTTATAGATTTCTATGTCCGAATCTTATTACGCATATTTTATTAAATGTTTTAACATGACACATAAAATAATTATTTCCATGTAAAACGTTTTCCAGAAGTTGTTGCCACAATCCTGTTTAAATTACTTTTTTCACAGAAGCCATGAAACAGGTTAGAAAGTCGTAAAAAGGGAAACAAATGTTGAATTTTAATATCATTTGCATCCATTTTACATTTTAGAATTTGACATTTTTATGGAATGAAATGTGACAAGATATTTATCGCGGTTAAATAAAATAGCCGTTAAAAAGCGAATCGTTATACACGAGCAGGTTTTTATAGGGGTTCCATTTGAAATGTTTCCTTGTGCTGTAAGATATTATGAAGAATAAAACCTGGCAAAAAAAAAAAAAAACAATTTGACTGTCATTGAAGCGAGAAGCAAAAACGCACATCGTAAAATGTGTTTGAAGAAAGCTTTTTAAAGATGATGTCTTTCTTATAAATTTAATTCTCTTTCTTTCAATTTTGAATCTCTTTTTTCTGCATACGATAATTTTGACTTTTTCGGAAACGCTATAACATTAAAGAAATTTATTTTTATGAAAATCAAGAGTAATTGTAAATATTAACTAAGAAACTATATCTTGAAATTCGCATAGATTTTTTTTGTAATCTAACCCAATCAGTGGCGGAGATAAGGGGAGATGAAGAAGAGAGCCCATCCCCCTACTTTTTAAGAAAAAAATTAGATTTCAATTCAATTTTAGCTGCCTAAAACTAGGTATTACAAAAGAACAGATATATAAACCATATTATTTTACCCCCGAATTGTTTTTCCATTCGTTTCTTTAGCTGTTAAAAATTTGTTTATCAAAACATGCACAAAATACAATGACATGGATCGCTGAATGGTTGTTAGACACCTGCGTGAAAAGCTAACATGTCGTAAAGCTGCACAGCACTCACTGGTTGGAATTTCGGCAAATAAACATTTTTAGAATTTGCTTGAAAAGAGCCATAATTTTTAATGAAATTATCGATGAAATATTTCGAGAAATAAAAATAATCAGTCATTTCTTTTTTTTTTAAAATTTAAATAATTATATATGAAATCACAGCTTTCCTGAAAGGAATAATATATAATACATATATCACAATTAAAGAGAAATACACTCATTGCCATAAATATTGCGCATGAAGGAAGAGTGGGAATTATACGAAGTTTGGCATGAAGGTACGTGTCAGGCAGATAAATAAATTATTAGAAATGCAGCTTGATTGTGCCTTGCGTAATACCACAAGAGGGCGTTGAACTTCATTCTCCTTAAATTATGAAATAGGAAAGCAGAATTTAACTGTGTGTAATTAATCGGTTGCAGAGGGACGCCTTTTAACTAGAGATGCTATTATGCTACCATCAGATACAATATGAACAAACATGATAGTTCGTGAAGGGAAAAAAACCATAGGGATGATGAAAACCGGGTGGTCAGCTCGGCTATAACTTACTACCGAAGATTGTCTGACATTACTGTGTGGAGAAATAGGGATCAGTGGGCAAGAGAGAGGTCTGTTACACGCTGCGACTAATCTCAAGACGCCCTTGATAGACAAATAGTCGAGATTGTCCCATCATACAATACCCACGCATAGTGCCGATTTTTTCATTGTCCACCATTTATAAACCAACAGAACCTTCACTACAAACCTCTGTGTCTGTCCTTAAAATAGCTAGGCGTCTGGCTGAAGGACAGTTGTTATCGTAGCACCCATTGTGTATTGTCATTGACACTCTCGCACCATTCCTTAAGTTTGGAGTGGTGTCGAGCTTGAAGGATTGGACTACAACCAAATGGAATCCAGTCATCTTTGGCGACGAATCCAGATTCATGGGCAGTGATAACAATCGTGTACATGTGTGGAGAGCCAGTGGTAAACGTCTCAATCCTGCCTTCACTGCACAGCTGCACACCGTTCCCACAACTGATGTAATGGTGTGTGGTGCCATCGCATACGACACACGATCATCCTTAATATTGATCCACGGCACAATGACAGCCCAGAGATACGTTTGTGATATTTTTTAGCCACATGTGCTTTCACTCATGACAGGACTCTCAGGAGCCATTTTTGACTAGGACAATGGTTGTCCACACATAGCAAGGGTTTCACAGGAATACTTCCGTTTCATTTCTTCCTTCTCTGGCCTAGTCGTCCCCAGACTTATCACCGATTGAACATATCAGGATCATTTAGGATGGCAAGTTTGACATCCTACGCGTTTAGTCGAATCAAAGGCGCTTTACTGCAACTGTGGAACAAGATGTAGCAGGGCATCATATGGGACTTGCGTGTCTCAATGCCTGACCGTATAACACCATGCATTCATTCCAGAGGTGGCGCAAGAAGATATTAAAACCTTCATTCCTTTCTAATTTTTCAACAATAAGTTATCATTTTGCTTTGATTTTGTAATCACTTACTTACCTCAACGTGGTACTTACATATGTAAGATTTCATTTCAATCTGACAACTCTTTCTTAGTGCGCAACTTTTTTTTGGCAATGATTATATTTCGAGAAATCAAATGTAATTCATTTAATTGTAATACATGCATAATATTATTACTATGAGGGATTTTATATTGCATATATTCATCAATATTTCCGAAATGTAAACCAATTATATTTTCTAGTTTTTAAACTAAATCAGAGAAAAATTGGTATATAAAACAGCCAACTTTTTCTTGGAAGTCAAAATTCTCTCTGAAAACATTTAACAATTTTCTAGCTAAACTTCCAAATTTTGTGTTAGTGTCTTTTTCTTTGTACTCTCCCCTCATTCATTATTATTATTTTGCTTTCTATAAATGTTTTGCCTTTTTTGTACATAATTCTCAATCACCGTCCCTGAACTTGATAAACTTCAATGAAATATTTGTTTAGCCTTGATCAAGATGGTTGTTCCGTTATTGAAGTACGGGTGAATAATTTTACGTCATTCTTTCGATAAATATATTAATGCTTAATTTATACAATTGCGCGTTTAATAGGTACACTGTAGGAATAAGTGATAATTTGATTAAGAATAATTGATTCTCTGTTGCCTTATTTAAGAACTGTAACTAACGTTTTTGTCATATATACTTTGCTAATTATGAATCATTTCAAGTTCAGTACACAACTCGATGTTTTGGGAAAATTTTAAAATTAAGGAAAACTGTTACATAACATTTTCATTTAGATCCAAAAGATAAAGGATGTTGTACAGTAAAAAAAAATATTAAACGAAACATAAGTATTTTCGGCCTGTCACAATTAGTGAACCATATCTAAGTTATCTTAGGAATTACTCTAAATTTTCAATGCTTTGGATTAAAAGTGTATAACGTGTGTAAAATGTTAAAAATTCTTATTTTAAGAGAAATGCTGGTTAGAAAAGTTTGGAACCAGTTTTGAAACTTTTAAATACACTTTTTATTGGAAATAATATGTATATACATTATATAGAAGAAAACAAACAAATAAAAGATAATTCTCTTTTAAATTTTTTATTTAATTTTTTCGTATTTCATAAATCACAATAATTCATTCAAGAAGAATCACTTACAAAACAGTCATAAATTCTTTATCCAACAACATTTGATTCCATAGAACATTTAAGCGATTCCTTTTTGAGATACCATTCCACATATTTATTTTCAGTTATTTTCGATAGAAAATTCTTTTCAGTTGTACGTGCACACAAGTTACAGTAAATCTAGGTGAACCGATGAGTTATTTTTTTTCTTTGATTAGTTGACACAGTTATGAAGGAGTTCATAAAATAGGAAAGATACACATGATATCTTTGGTAGACAAAAATTCTTCAAAGAAAAGTTAGCCGTACAAGATTAGTTATTATTAGACACGAAAGCAATCCTATTGATTAAATTTCATGAAAGGAAACTTCACTCATTCACTATGTTGACTACTACTTAAAATTATGTATAAATCAATTCCATCAGTAAACCTACAATCACAACTATAATCTAATTATTAACCATAATATAATTATCATGTAATCGTTTACCATCATATTAACCTTTCCTTTATCAAAGTGGACGAGTAGTTTCCACACTTGTGAGAAGTACAAGTAATCAAATAAATTAAAACAATAAACAGTGTATTCAAAAAGTTCTAGGACTGAGCACTCTCATATCATATAACCCATAGGGTATACTTACATTTGACATTAAGTTTTATTTATAATGTCCTCACAATTCAATGTGATATCTTAAACAAGAGTATAGATCAGCAAACGTCTTCTGGATCGCCTCCTCTACAACACTATTGAGTATGGACTCGCCACTTCAATCTCCTGTGTCGACTCGTACCATTTCCCTTTTAGTTTTAGTTTCAAACTGGGAAATAACAAACAGTCCCGGAAAACAGATCTATTGACTACAGAGGGTTGTTGAAGAACATAACCTGCCATCTCGATAAAATATACCACATAAGGATGGACTTGTGAGAGTGTGCATTGTTGTGTCAGAAGCCCCAATTTCTATTGTCCATCGAAACTCGGGCCTTGTGCCCTTTCGTTTCCAAATCCAAAACATCTTTGTAGAATACCCATTGAAGACCAGTTTTGCTGCACAAGTTAAATTTTTCATCTTTTCGATTCGAACATTAATGGCCTGATCTCTTTTTGTGTTCAGTCGGATATCTCTTACAGATTTAAACCTCTTAAATCATTCAATTACTCGATATTGACTCAAAGCATCATCTCTATATGAGATTTAATAATATAAGATGTTTTTGTGGCCTGTTTTTGAAACTTAAAACCAAATTAGATGCTTGTTTGTTGCTCCATTGCTTAAGATGACAGTAATACACACAATACATACTTTACGTCAAGTCACACGCTGCCATAGTGGAACTAATCAGAAATGAATGCATTTACTTGATACACTCAGCTGTAGGTCGTTGCTGCCTCATACCACAGTTTTCTTAGAGACAGCAGCTCCATTTGTACCTTTTCACGATTGCGTGTCATAAAACTTTTTGAATACTCTGAGTACATAGCAGTGGCTGTCGTTTGTTTGTAACATTAACAGTGTATCTTAAGGTTACAAAGTGATTTAAAGTGATGAAATAACTACTTATAAAACATAAGAGTACAAACAAAATATTAACACTTTTTCATCTAAATAATTTTTAAGCTGCATGTTTATTTTATTAGACTGAGATTATTTAGCTCTGATTTTTCTTTCAGTGATAAAAGTATGTTAAACAAAATTTGTGGACTTATTAACCAATATGGAAGAAAAAATAACGTAATGTACGAGGAACTGTTTTGTCTGTGGATTTGCTTATGTTTATTTTCTTATTTATAAGCTTAAACAAGTATTTTCGTCAACTTAAAATTAATTTTTATGTTTTGAATCATTTGTTAATTTTATAAAATGTATGTTATATCCTCTAAAATTGCTCTATTCAAACTTTCATGTTTTTTTCAAAATCATGAAATTTCTGATCTTTTGATTTAGTCCGGTTACACTGTTAGAAAGCAATCACCATTTTTTTCAGAAAGTAAATAAATTTATCAAAATAATAATAAAATCATAATTACATTAAACAGTTTTAATAATCTATCTTCTTTATGTTAAGAATTGCTTGAATATATTCTTCAAAATATTAATTCTATCAATAAATAATAACATATTATGTAAATGCCTAATTTTTGTAATATAAATAAGTGTAATATACATTGTTTGTACTTTTATATTGTTGGGAAAGAAATTTGTTGATATTTATAAGTATAATTTGTCCATTTTTCAAGATTTTACGGCCTCAATAATATTTTTTGTTCAGTATCATATACTGCAACTTTTAATAAAACATTCAATTCCAAGAGTTGAACATTGTAACGTTTTATAGAATATAATTATGAGTAATACATGTATGTAAAGATGGAGAAAATAGCTGATATTTAGGAAAACATCATTCTTTTAAAAAAATTTCTTAACTTGTCTTCAAAGAGACTTCCAGTTACAAAGTCTAATTAATATATTTAAGGGTATTTAAATTTTTATAAATTAAGATGCTTTAGTTTCAGCAATTACTCGAATGTAAGTGATCATCTTACAATGATTTGTCGACATTTTTAGGGTCATTTAGTTTTTTATTTTATATATATATATATATATATATAATACGCTATTAAATTTTAGTATTTTCTTAAAATTAACTCTTTCTTCTTTAAATGAAAGTGAGATAAATTATTTCTAAGGAATATATGATACTATTGTGATTTAAAAGGAAATATGTACGTACATATCGCCCTCTTAATAACTTTAAATAACTTCTTCGTAAACATTCAATTCGTAGCATGCTAATACAATAGGAAAATGAAATATGTTATTGAAATTGAAAATGGGATATCTTCCAAAATTCATGTGTATTTATATTTTTATCAGCTTTGCTTTGCATATTAAAACAGAAAACATTACACGTGAATAAACGGAATACACATATTTCTTAAGATACTACAGTTTCATCCAATCAACTATTACAAGATTGAAGTTTTACAAATACATTTCCAGAAATATGAAATAAAGAATGTTTTGTAATCTGGTGAGTTTAACAAAATCTGCTTTCGCCGATCACAAAACTTTTGGAAACCCGAAGACATCTTTCACGAACATATATGTTTGAGAAACAAAATTTCCACCACAGCTAGGAGCAATCCCGCGAATGGGTTCACCACATGTTGAATAAGCGGCTTACATAAGCAATCGTATTTTGTTAATGAGGAATGTCTAGAGAAAATAGATAGAAAACTGTCGGCTTTTCGTCTTTTGTGGAAAAGAGCTTGACATCTATTCCTCTTGTAAATCTTCTTTAGCATTTTATTTTTGTTACGTTTTGAGCTATCTTGTGATACATAAGGGCTTTAGGATGGAATCAGGAATTTAAAAGGCGGATATTTTTCATGCACACACACATTCAAAAACGCGTTTTACACACCAACATGCATTTTTATGCTTCTTTTCATTCCAGGCTTTTATCTCTTGTTTGGTTGTGTGTCATATATACATAAACATACGCGATGTATACATATATATCTCTTTTTTTCGACGGTAGATGGCTCTCGTAACAGACTGTTGAATGAAAGTAGAGGAAAGTAGAGGAGGGTTCTTCACCAGGGATGTTTGGTCTGCGCCGTCTGAAGGATTAGCAAAATGACAACCGCCATACTCAACAACCCCACATGAATTCCGGCTTGTTTTGCACCTGTAACAGAAGCAAAATAATGTGTTGAAAATAATTTTTATAGGAACATTAAAAAATAAGAGAAATTTCAGTTTAATGAAATGAGGAACGCGAAAAGGATTGTCTTTGCTTAAGGCTCCCATCTAACCGCCATTTCGATTTTGTGGACGTAATGTTAATCCTATGGCATTTCGACTTTAATTCTCACATCTTTACTATTTTATACATTTGAATGCAACGAAATGAAACTTAAAGAACAACAGATAATGAATGCTTCTGTGGAATTACTTTTTTCCTCTGATTTTTAAAACTTTAAAAAATATTTCTTAAAGACCGAAAAAATAGCAAATGAATCATAAAAAAAGGGGTAAATTTTTTTTAAAAAAACGGAGGGAAAAAGTAATTCCATAGAAGCATTAATTATTTCTTGCTCTTTCAGATGTACGTTATTGCATTCAAATAGATCGAATAGTAAAAATGTGAAAGTTAAAGGAAAAAATTCTTTAGGATTAACATTCAGCTGACGAAATCAAAATGGCAGATAGACATCAAAAAGACTGAATCAAACTAAGAAAATATATTGTTCCTTAAAAAAGTGTTCCAATTTTTATATTAGCACGTAACGTAGTAAAACATACATCCATGCAACGTACAACACTCCTCCGAATTTACAGGATTTCTATGAATAAGCTTATTTTCTCTTCCTCATTTTTACTTAAAAAAATAACACTCTACTTTTCATTACAGTATAGGAGAGAAATCTGAAAATAACATGTATCATATAAATGGATAAGCTCAAACTGATGGGTAGATGTAATTAAAACATGTTCCTCATTATAGGACAGTGAAATCAAAACTCAAGGTGTTTACTAAAGTATATCCCTACTGTGAAGAACTACATTTACCAAACTTATGAGTTTTCAAACTGTTTCGAAAAATTGAATTAAAAAAAACGCTTTTAACGTCTAAATTTATAAATGCTTAATGTTACCACTACCAGAAGTACGAACGATATCCATTGATACTTTACAGTGGATTTGTCGCAAAAAAGATGAAGAATTTTCTCTTATTCAGTAACTTCCAAGGAGTTCTGGTTTAACTTCTTGCAATTTTGGGGAAATGGGGGAAGGTGCTACTTATAAGATAAAACATTTTCTCCGCTAACAGCAGGCATGAACTAGCTCAATATGTAAATAAATGCAGCCATTCAAACTGTAACACCAAGCATGTTGAAAAAATTTGGTAAAGGAGTTATTTTAAAAAATGAATACCTATCGTGATTATGGTAGCTATAATCTTGAATATTTATAATTTTATAAACTTGAAAGTGTTATTTTATTTAAATTTGTCCAAAAAGGCTGTAGCTTCTTTAGATTGTAATGGCAGTTTTCCCAAGTTGGAATAATTTTTGTAAACACCCTATAGACCTCGTAAGTTTGAACCCCTGTCAAATAACGAGGACGACACCTGAGATAGTACCTCACTCCCTAAGCTACCATACCACACCAGATCAAATTGTTCGTGAACCAGTTCCGTTACAAGATGGGTGACATCAGAGCTCGAACTCACGACTCTACAAAACAACTCCGGCCGCGAGTTCACGACCATGAAAACTAAGTAACCACGACCGCTGATATTACTGAAAAGATAAGAAACTACATTTTCCACATTTACTATGGAGAATTAACATATAAAAACTATATAACTAACAACATCTCTAATATCGTACCAAAAATATTGATTTATCATAAAGTAAATTTGTATCATATGTTATTCCTACATTTTACAGATGAATCTAATACATTAAAAAAAAATATAGATGTTTTCATTTGCAATCTAATACGATTGTCTTAAAATCAAACATTTCCCAATTATTTTTTATAATTTTTATAAATTTCTTTATTTTTTTTTTTCAAACTATTTCCCTGCAAGTTGAAAAAAGACAAAGTTGTCCAAATATTTCTTCCGTAACAAAAAAAATATCCAAGTCCCAAACATGAAAGTAATATAAAGTTTAATTGATAAATAATAATTTATAACCCTATCTGAAGACTTGCCATGGACTGTAGAAATATATTTTAACAATGTGTAATATATGGTTTCCTTTTAAAACGGTAGATGGCAGGTTAGTTCTATTTCTCACTCCTGATAAAGGAGTCGAATAGATCAAAATCTTCGAATTCATAAATTAAAATTAAAATAAATGCTGAAAATTATTTTAATTCTCCGAACAAGTTCTTACATATATAATATATTCATGCGCAAAAAGCATTAGAATAACAATTTCCCATTAAATCGTATATTGAAATATTTTTTTAAATATTTTTCGTGGTTTTAAATGCAGTCTACACCTGAAATTGTGTTTATTCTCTTATTTATCCATGTGTGAAAAATTATAGAGAAAAAAGGAGTAAAGATGTTTTTATTTGTTCAATATTATGATTTTACAAACGAAATTAAATAAAAACACTTCATGTTATTTGACATTTTTCTCTAAATCATAAAATCATTATTGAAAAGTATTCTACAAACTTTTTACAGTTCTAATATTATGTAACTTATAAAATTGCATACACACAGATATAGTTTTAAAAGAAACATTCTTAAGGAATTAAAATAAGTTCTTGAGGGAGTCAATACAATTCAATTCAAAACTAGTACAACTGCGCATCAAAGTCCATATTATATAATGTGTTTTTATTTAGCAAAGAAAAATGAATAGTTAATTTGAGTTTTTTTTTTTTTTTTTTTTTTTGTAAATGAATTAATTCAGTAGATATATATAAAGAAATATATGGATATCAATACATTGGAAAATAGTCACAAGAATTTGCAAAACTAAATAACGTTTCCGGGGACATTCGATACCTGTAGCTCTGATTTCCTTTATTGTTACCGCATGTATGTGGTTTATAGTGGCGACGCATTTGAGAATAACTTTTCCGTTGTGTAGTACATCCGGCTTCAGTCGAAATCTCAGAGCGAGACTCGTACTCTCTAATTGATCCGGATACACCACAGTTTCCTGGTCGGACAGTTCGGACTTCGCCTGAAAAGAAACAATTTTAGAGCGTGTTAGCACTCCACAGTAATTAAACACCAGTCCCGATTTTTAATTATTTGCGATAAAACTTAACATAAACAATTCGTTTATGATAAAACATTTTTGCATAAAAATATGAAAAAAAAGTACCCAAGTATAATATAAGATTGAAGAAATATTATGCTTCAATAAATTTTTAAATATACTGTCAACATGAAGAACTTTGATAAAACCTTTATCTATAAGCTTTTCTAATCTTCAACCCTGGTTTTTTTTTTCTTGCATAAATCGAAATACATCCACGGAATGAGAGGAAAAATCTTAACAGCTTTCGAAATGATTATCGCATTTAATAAAATTATTATCAACAGCTCAACAAATGAAACTAAATTACTATGGTAATGGATTAATTGATTAACTTAATCACTAAAGGTAATTAATTTGTAACGACTTTTCTCATTAAGGCACCCATTTACCAGTTTTGATTTCTTGAAACTAATGTTAATCCTACGGAATATCTACTTTCCTTCTCAAATCTAAATTATTTTATCTATGTGAACACACACACACACACACACACACACACACAAAATTGTGTCTATTTTAATGATTCCTGTTTTTTTTTTTTTTTTTTTTTTTCCTTATGAATTTCTCGCTACTTAAAAAATATTTAAAAATATTTCCCAAAATCAGGTAGAAAGTGTTCATACGTGAATATCAATTTTTTTTGCTGAAAGAATACATTTTTTTAAAAAAAGTTCGATCAGATAAAATAATTTAAATGTGAGGAAGAAAATAGAATTTCCATAAAATTAACATTACATCCATAAGACGAAATACTTAAGGAATCAAATCATTGGCAGTATTAGAAAACTGTCCAAAACAACAACGCTCCAACTCTCAATGGAATCCTACCATAAGTTGGAGGTTTAATTGATCGAAAAAACATTATTTAATCTTCTACAATAAGCTATATAACATTTTTTTTTCGTTTTCAGGTCGGGAAAGTGAACCTGAATATTTGCTGCATTATTTAAATCAATACCACGTAATGTTGAATCTAGGGATTTTGTGGTTCTCTTACGATATGAGCAATACCCCTGACACACATATATATATATATATATATATGTGTGTGTGTTTGTGTCTGCATGAGTGCGTATATTATGCGTGTGAAAAATAAATTTATCATATTTTTCAATTTTAATTTATAAACGCGAAACATTTTCTTTTCATTTCAAACTACTGAATTTCTTTTTTAAGTAGCATGACGACTGAACAAAATTTTTCGGTGTTTTTCCCGTTTCCCAACACACCTATATAAACTGTCTGAGTATTTTAATGCTCTGTCTGTCCCCTCTTTTTCTGTCAGTACACTCTCTTCTGCTATGTTTGGTTTTTTTTCGTCATGGCTAAACAAAAATAATTTGCTTTGATTATCTCCCAAGATATTATCATCATAACTGATGATAATATTTGGTTTAATTAAACATAATCGACTGCCATTGTTTGTTCCATTTCATCAATAACAATATAAAATTATCGAAGGAAACTTAACTCTCTACCATGGGGCTCACAGAATTCGGTAAAATCAGGTGACACTCCTATGCAATGACCTTTCCTTATTTTCAAACCTTTCTGTCATCCGTCCCCCTTCTTTTTTTCAACTTGTGCTTGTTTTGAGAAAATGACGTTAGTGAAATTGCGCTGCTTAAAATAAACGATACATGGTGTTTGGGTCAAAAGACTGACATTATTATACATTTTGATTTCAATAATTACAACTACATCGCAAAGATATATTTAATTTAATATTTTATGATTTGCTTACATTTCAATATCCAAATATAATTTTCTACTTTGATAATTTATTCTTTGGAGATATCTTAATATTTAATTTAATAATTGATTTTTACGGCAAAATCGTCTGTTTTTATTCTTTTTTTTTAACCATCATAACTTTTTGTGCATTAGAGTGTGTCCCTTGTAAAAATAAAAAAAATGTGTAAGAGGAATTTAAAAATGGTGTTTTCTGCCTTTGATAGTAATTTTTCTATGGAGCCAGGGACTTGGAATTATGCTTGCTTTAAACTAATTAGTATTCATTTTGAATTCTTATATTTTTTGGGGAACTTAACAAAGAAATGTATTAGAGTGAAATTAACAAAATTAATTTAAATTTATCATAATACGGAATCATATATTTTTTATATTAACAGAAATTAGTCAGTGCCACAGATCAATATATATTCCTTAATTAACGATTATTTGATGCAGTATTTCCAAATATGATGCTTGCATCAACAAAAACAACCAATGAACTTACTTTAAATGTCATTCTTTCCAATTAATATTATGCACTTTTAATTCAAATTTTCTTAGTTTTAAGAAGAAAAGAAACATTTAATAAGGAGGAGAGATTTATTCTTTTTACAGAAGAAAAAATTTATATTTCCTTCAGAATGATTTAAAGAACATCATAAAGATTTTATTTTTTCTCAGAAAAAGGAAGGGTTAGACCTGGAAATTTGAAATACCACATTCAAAAATCTTCTTTTTAAGCTACATATTTCTTGAGCAAATGAAATAAATTTTAAAAATATAATTTTTTTGAGGTAAAATAGAATACAGTCACTTTTATCGTTAAAATTTAAGGAATAAAACAATATTATTAAGGGTTTGGGAAATCTTCAGTTATAACCATGGCTAAAAGTTTCATCAAAAAAATAATTTGATGACAGTTTTAAGAATATTAATCAAAATTTGTCTAAATATGAAAAAGAAATTAGAATTTTCAAAGAAATGTTGGAAATTCTATTGTGTTAGATTGAAGTGAATATCGTCATATACTGTCAATATAATGTCACATTTTCAATGTTATTATTTATATCAGCTTAAGTAACAAAGTACATTGTTTTTTACAGATACCACATTTTAATGTGTCTTACATTGCCACATTTTATACAGATCTTAGTAAGGTTGGCTTTTGTACAAGTTTATATCGAGAGTAAAAAAAAAATGAATATATTTTAAAGAAATTGGCAAAATATCATACGGGGAACTAAATTCTCTCCAATATGTTATATCCATGATATATGTAAAATTGCAACACGTTGCAACTGATACTAAAATCCAGTGACGTTTATTTTTATTATCTACAGAAGAAGCAATTATTTTTTTGCATAAAATAAACAATAAAGAAAATCCCTGTGGTGAATTATGGCGCAGTGTTCTGAATAAATATACATGTAAAAGATCCATCTATATTCAAAAGCAATTCATTTTGTGACACTTTTTCCACAACAACTTCTCACTTTGATTTTCCGTTGTAGAATCCAGTTTTTTTTTTCCAGAGCAAATCTACGCTCTATGTTTCTCAATAAAATATCTTTCCCTTTTTTGCATATAAGATGTTTTACTCTATGGATTTTGGAATGATATTTTCTTCTATGTTTGTTTTCAGCTATACTTCGACAATGGGAAAACACTGAATAAGAAGGAAAAGAGTTTTATATCCTGATTTCTTACGTTTCTCTTTGTAACTTTTCTAGGTGATATTTTTTGTTATGTATTCAGATTTGGAGGTTTATAAAATAGCGGTAAAGTGTTTTTTTTTCTTCGATACTTTTTAACCCTTCAGAAAAGTGTATTTTTATTCTTTCAAAACTTTTCGAAAAATTGCATTCTTTAGTTGGTTGGTCGAAGGTCCGTATCGTCTAAGCTTCGCTACTCGTGAATATATCAATAATCAAGCATATAAACTAAATAATAGTTAAATGGAAAGATAATCGAAAATAGAGAAAAATCTCTGGGATACAGAACATCAACCTTATTAACCAAAGTCGCCAAACCTTATGGGAGAAAAATCCCTCGGGTATATCCGAGACAAATATCCTGGTTTTATTAAAGAAAGAAAGCCCCGGAGATAATACGTTTCTGAAAAATAACATTTGATACTTATTTGTTTCAAACTTTTGCTATCTTTGAGAAATGACAAAAAATATCAAAACTGGAAAAAGGTTTCCCATATTTCATACGAAACTTTTAAACAGGCCTTTTGAGTTATAGTTCTTCCAAAATTTTAAAATCATATTATATAAATTGTGTTTGAAATTAGTTCATTCTAAGGATTCTGTTTTTAATCCAATTAACACAACAAACACTTCCTTTTCATCAAAAGCTATTTCTAGTCATTGAAACTATGGTAGAGGCCGGTGGGGGTTGTATAATTGCTTCGATACTGAAATGATGAGTCATTATATAGTTTACATATTGTTCCCTTATTCAACATGCGATGCTGGTCTATTTGCGATTTTCTCTTCACTAATCTCGGGGACATTTTGGCAATATGAATTGCATAAAATTACAACTTCCTTCCCATTAGAATGAAACATGATCATGTAAATTAGATGAAGACAAAAATGCAATGAATTGATATAGAATTTAAATGAAAGAGAAGGGAGATGAAGGGTAATGTCAGACTGATAGACTTTTGTAGCTGGAGTAAATCAACGTAATTAATCGCTTGCCTTGAAAGAGAGTAGAAGCGATTTCTATTTAGAGTAATAGGATTCGTATCTGTTATTAGCAATAAGTGATTTCGGAACGAGTGATTTGGTAAGCTTTGTTATTTGAATATGAACTACTTTTAAGTGAATTGAGAGAGATTGAGAGAGAGAGCGATTTTGCATATTCTGTGTTGATAGATAAAAAAAACTGCGTTGTCTTGTTCTGATGTATCTTCTATTAGATTTTGGAGCTTATTGAAAATTTAATCCGACTGAGATGTCTATGGAGTTAAATATTGTAGGAAGACTTTGGGACGCATTGTAGGAGGATGACGCTAAGTCTTAAGTTTCAATTTCTGATACACATAATCACCTCGAAAATAAGTGATTATTTTTGAGTAATATGAAAACATAGTTTAATGTTATCTTTCGAGACACACAGAAATAAATACAGTTGTAATTCATTACTTACATCAGTGGTTGCCAAGGGTGTAGTTAGTGCTCAGTAGATGGCATTGAAGATATATAAATTAGAGTTATTTTTAGTCCAATTCTAGTTTAGTGGGCAATACTCGCGAGACAAGCTGCGAAGTTTTATAAGTTCTAAAATAATCAAAAGCATGCTTCACCAAATTGTTCTAAATATTTTTAAGTTAGATCAGACCATATTGAAAATATGCATATGTACATTAATAGCATATTACCAATACTCTTTGACCACTATATGAACAACTCGCAACATGCATGAATAGAGTACCACACAGAGCACGACACTATATGTATTTACGACTCGTCAAAACAGCTTAAACTTAAAAGTTTTGGTGAGAAGCTATGAGAAGAATAAGTCTCCCGCCGACACGCCACTCCAAATTTCGGAACGTAATGTGTGCATGTTTATTATTTTCTTCCGTTGCAATTACCTGCATTTATTCTCAAAGATAAAGTGTAGCGCTTTAAATTGCATTCAAGAAAATGCTCTTGAAAAAGTAAAACAGGTATGATTCTGAGTTATTACTTTCTTTTACTAAAGTTTGAAAGTATTTTTAAATATTTAGTAAATATCTGAAAATTCACAACTACATTATTGACTTTAAGAACGAGATTCGGGGTATATATGTTTTCAATAGAGGGATGAGAGTAACTTTTCTACTCAAGAAAGGGATAATGAGCTAAAACCAGTTGAGTACCAATGATTTACATCTGTAAAAGAAGGGAAATAAAAATATTTTTAAAGAAATGTTTCTTTTTGAAGATCACAAAGGTTTCTATCAACAATATTATATACATATATGTATGTATTATGATTATTCTTCCCCTTTCTTTTCATCTTCCGCCATTGGCAACACAAACCGGCTAACCGATAACACACCCTACAACACGTGACGGGCAATGGATGTGATGAAGGAGATGGAACCACCACCTGCATGCATCGAGCGACTAACTCGGAACATGATGTGTGCAGTAGACTTTGCTAAATGAAAGCAAAGGGTAGACTGGCCTTGTTTGCCCCATTTTTATTTTTGGTGCTATTTTATTGTTTGTACCATCTTACACGATTTGTCCTTTTTTAATTGAACTTTTAATAAGAGTAGTATAACTTTGTCCATACCTCATCCGATATATACATATTCAGTCTTATAACAGATCAAAATACCTTTAATTGAACATGAAACATAAAAGCATCCAAATTCAAGGAAACAAAAGTGTTTCTTTTATAGTAACCATAAAAAATTATTCAAATAAATCTATGTTTGAGTGTTTAGATTTTTTTTCTTTTGTGTCTGTATGTGTTAAGGAGCTTCGTTGTTTTGAAAATAATTCTTCGTTTTTTATCTATAATTTCTTTTTTAAGATCCTTTTTGTTCTTATTTAAAACGTAATTCGATTTCTGATTGAAAAAAAAAATCTATATATTTTATCCGGTTTGTTAGTCAAAATTTCATTCTAGTGTTTAAATATTGTCATTATTTATAGAAAATTTTTATTCTGAAAAGGCATTTGGTATTTTTTTCAATTTAACTTTATTAACTTCTCTGTTAATACATCGGTACAA
Source organism: Nephila pilipes (assembly GCA_019974015.1). NCBI lineage: Eukaryota > Metazoa > Arthropoda > Arachnida > Araneae > Nephilidae > Nephila > Nephila pilipes. The sequence continues at coordinate 264,527 of BMAW01089958.1, read as the reverse complement.
ATTCTATGGCTCAAAATCAGAATTTTATACTTAAATATAAGTAGAAATTTCGTAAAAAGTTTATTAAAAGTTTAGTTTTAATAGTTTTAAACTTCATCTAAAGAGAAACAATTTAATATGCATGAAAAAAGGAGATGTTTTACAGAGTTTAAAAAGTTTACTTAGTATTTTTTTAAACAATTTGTTTATGTAAAACACAATTAAGTTTCATTGTGTATGAGAGCCCGAAAATTTGGTAATTTTAGAAATTTGAGTTCAGTTTCTTCTTAAAGGATTCTACCAAACTTTTAAAGAAGCGCGTTAACATAAAATTTACAAAATATTAAAATATATCTTACAATGAATATTTCTGCTGTAAGGTACTCTTTAAATACTTTTAATTACTTAATTCAATAATTTGCGCAATCATCTTCTGCTTATAGATAAATACTTTCTTTAAAGTATGCTTAGTAATTTTTTTTTTAATTCCGAAAACATTCTGCTCAAGAAAGAAACTGTTATCGTTTATCTTCAAGAAAAACTTTTACACACACGTACAATATCTCTTCTCATTCTCTTAAATCCTACTTTCGTGTTAAAAATAAATTAAAAAAAAAAGTATCTACACCTCTTCAGTCTGTAGAACTTCCACTTTCCAGGAATAGAATGCTCACTTCAATTACGCCATTCAATACACAGAGAACTTAAACCTCCGAAAGATCGAATCGCAGACGTTGATCGCGTTCCTACGTGAAGAATCGCATCGACCAAATTTCCTGACACCAAATTAAATTCTTCATTGAACCGGCTTCTCGCTCACAAGAAACTATCGATGAATTACGCATCCGACCGCCGAAGAAAATTAAAAGTGAATCTGGTCGGTTGAAAGGGATTAACCAATGACTGATGATCTAGAAACTAATTGAATGTATTGAGAAGGACTGCGATGATGCCATCTCCTAACTTCTAATGATCTGGTTGGTATTTTCTCTTTTAAACTTGACATATCGTTGCCTGAATGTTAACTCTTTCAGTAAGACTTATCATTAATATAATATTAATTTGGACTTCTAAGAATTGGTAAATATTCTCCAATTATTGTTTTGACAATAATGGAATTTGCTTTCTAGAAAATTTCATTTACTAAATAATTTAATCTTATTACTTACGTTTAAATTTCATATGCTTAGGCAACATAATAAGATTAATTAAGTAATTCTATTTAATTTGACTGTTGAATGGGAATTATTTAAAATGCAGAAGTACCTCCTAGCAAAGGACACCCACAGGACCAGACATTTTGTCCCTTAAAAACAGGTATCTTTTAATAAGAAGTAAACATATGCACATCAAAAGGATCTGAATAGTCCCTTAAATGGAGGTATTTTTAATTCAGAGGAGTCCTTTATAAAAGGTATTATTGTATTTAGTTTTGTTCGACATTGAAATGTATTATTAATTTGCCTACAATTGAATTTAGAAAATTGTGGATAAATAATAAATCATCCTATACATTGCTTTATAATATATTTTATGAAGAATATTCTTTTTCAAATTAAATTTATTTATATATAACATAATCTGGATATCGTAAATGAATCGCTATAACGAATAATTTATATAGTATGATAATTCATAGACTTTTCTGGTGTTAAAAACTTCACTTAACACTTAATTATGTACTGCGTTCGTGTAATATTAAATAATGGGACTTAATAAAATAATGGGAGTAGTAGTATTTTCAAACTTCACAATCCTATTATTATTTGTTATACTAGTAATTTCTGTTTTAATCATACCATTTTTTCTAGAACAAAATTATACGGGCTCTATAATGTTTTACCTTTCAATTAACATTTTAAGAACTTTAATATGATATTGTTTGAATCGAAAATTTCTCGCAAAGTGAATAAAACGTGACTAATATAGATTATATTAGAATTATTGAAATATAATGAATGGGTATGATGAACTGCATTTATAAGCAGTGAAAAATTTATTACAAAAATAAATAGTGTTGGAGAGAGAGAGAGTGGCAGTCACAAACAAAGGAATAGTGATCGTTTTGACAAGTATAATGAATTTCCAGATCATCTTCAAGATGGATAAGAATAGGAAAGTGAATCGGATTATCATCTACAAAGGACTCGGACAAAATTAATCTTCATCAAATAAGTAATATTTATTGTATTGATCATCAGGATCAGAAGCTCATAGTGAATAGCTTCACAGATTTAATAAAATAGTATTTGAATGTTGTATATTTACAGATCAGAACAAACTGGTTATCATTACAGTACAACTTTCTGTTCTTTTGGCCACTAATTCGTGACTATTTTAAATATCGAATAGGAGAAGCCAATATTGTAAGTTAAAATACTCTACGTTACAAAATATGTTTTACATTTTGTTTTTTATACTGTAATACCAAAATGGCGTTTGAGCATTTCATTCAAAAATGTATGGGTCGTCAGGATAATTCGTGCCAAATTTGAAGAACACTTACATTTTGTAAATAATTATTAAATTATACAGAAACCATTCTGTTCCACAACCTTTCTCCAAATTTCTGGCAACTTAAGAATTGTGTCTATCAAGAACCTCTCAATTTTTTTCAGCCTTATCTACGTGAGTGTTTTGTTCATTTCGACTACAAACTTGAATTGCTTTCCGTTAAAGTGTTCTTTATTAATAGAAATATGTGGAAATCTGACGGTACCAGGACTTGTTAATATGGTGGATGGGGTAGAACTTCCCAAATGAACTCTAACAAGGTTTGACGAGTTATCAAAGACACATGAGAACATTCAAAATATCTTCCTCTTGGATATTTCTGTCCAGAATATAGAGAAATTGTACATAATTAAGCGACTATAAGTGTCGAGACGTATTTTGACACCTAAACTAAATTACGTCTTGAAATACAAAACAAAATGATTATCATGCTCATTAAAGGGATTGTTTTCCTTCATGAATGTTCCCGTCGTCTACACGTGGCTAGTCGACACTGGATCGCATCACTTCGTATAGTTGAGAGCAACCTGATCCTCCACAGTATAGTCCTGATCTGGGGCCCAGTGGTTTCCACTTGTAACTTCACTTGAAAAAACGCTTAGGAGGCGAACACTATGACTAGGATGATGATGTCGAAATGGCTGTATTAGTGCAGTGATTAGCCCATCAGGCATCAGATTTTTATGAGGATGAAGTCCAAACGTTGGTTGCGCGTTATGATAATTGCCTTCATAACAGAGATAATTATATTGAATGGTAGAATAACTTACAATCTTCCATATACAAGTAAAATAGCAAAGTGAACTACACTAGGTTCTTTTTCATATCGAAATGGTACTTACTTATAAAACACACTAATAGAAAGATAAAGTTATATATGTTCAAGTGATACTAAAATCACGAATTACTAAGTTTTTTACTATCCCAATAACGAATTTTTATTTTAATTACATACCTTTAGTTCTAAAAGTATCAAACAACAAAGAAATTGTTTTGCTTCACTTCATTTATCTCATTAAGGCTATATGAGGATAAGAAGTATTTTGTTATAAATTATTGTCAGAAATAAGGATGATACGTAAGCTGGCATTTTACTACTTCCGCATCATAATATTTGAGATTTTCGTCACTCAGTTTATAATTAACTTGCATAAACTTTACTATAAACGATATTTATTTCTTTACATAAATATCGTTCGATATATGTCTATGAAAAATTACGTATTAAAAAGATTTTAAATTGACTTGTCAAAACAATAAAAGTTGCTAAAAAATGCCATTAAAAACAAAAATCTATGATAAACTGAATTGGATATACGATTATATATATATATATATAAATATATATAACGAAACAAAAAAAGATGCCTGCATACTGAATAGATATATAAATCTTATCTATTCCAAGAATCTCCTATTCAAACAATTTTATGGAAATTTGCTTAGAAATCATCTGAATATTAAATTTTTTTGGAATAACTCATTCTCCATTCTCCAGCAATTGCAATCCTTCTTTAATCTAATTTCTATATTTCCCACTTGCACTAGCTTTCAAGCCATTTGAATGGCTGTAACAAGAAGAAAAAATGTAAAGCATCGTTTAATTTTAATGCATTTTTGAAACATTTTACCATCTAAATCTTGACAATTTTATGGAATGAATTGAGACAGGACATTTACTGCATACATAAAGAATAAATGACCGTAAAAAATAAGAAATAATTTAAAGTGAGCAAACGTTTATCGATGTTCTATTTAAAACATTTCCTTGTGTCACAAGATATTATAAGTAATAAAGCTTAAAACAATTCAATTGTATTTAAGAATGGAAAAAAAATACCAAAAAAAAAAAACAAAACCAGATCGTAAAAATGACGAACGCCCTTTAAACATGATTTTTTCCCTTTAGAACTTTTTCTTCCTTTTTATTTGAGTTTCTTTCCCTTGCGATATTTTCTTCTCGAGAGGAAACGTGAAAACAAACTGAATAAAAACTTTCCAAGAGTTTAAAAATAATTCGAACCATTACTTAAAAATTCATTTCTTAAAATCTCGAGACTTTATTTCATTGTTTTGTCTTTTCTTTCTTTTAGAAAAGTCAAAAATAAATGTTCCGGTAAAAATACAGTATCTTGATTTTTTTTTAACTCTAAATAATTAAAAAGGAGTACCATTGATTAAGACAATGCAAACTAATTTGTTACTAAAATGTTTTATGCATTTGTTTTTAAACGTTTTTAAATTATTGATAAATATTTGGGATTGTTACTTCCTTATAAAGTAATTTGTTTCATTTAAAATTCCTGTCTCTTTTTAAAAATGTAAAGTTTTGTTTTTTTTGTGTGAATTACTACACTTAAGTTTTGAGTTTATTTTACAAATTTTTTTGAGTTTCATTTGCTGTATATACTTGACATTACATCTTATACAAATAAGTATTTAACATTTTTTTTCCCTTCAATTTTATATCATTAGCTTATCACGTTTTCAGTGTTTTTACTTGTTCTATTTTTATATCATTAAAATTAAAAATAAATAACAAAAATCACAAAGTATAAGTATTAAAATTTGTCAAATTCCAGTTATTTCCTTTCAGAAAAAGTTTACCTGAAATGTTAAAAAATCACATATATCACTATGCAAATTAATTGGGAAAAAGTAAAAAAATCTCTTTTTTTAAAAAACAAACAAACAAACAAACTATGCTTTCATCCATACTATGCATTTACACTACATTTTCTAGAGTGACATATGACTTCTCTTAGTAGATATGACTTTTTGCAAAGGTTTAGGCATTGTCTCCACTAGATTAGTACACATGCTCTTAAGTTCATCATCATGAAACCACACTTGAAATGACTTGTTTATCATGCGTTCTTTTGTTATACAATCCATCTTATCTAAACTTCTCTTTACAGTATTCCACATGTTTTCAATTGGATTTAGGTCTGGTGAATTTCCAGGCCAATTAAGCCTTTTAATTGATTTTCCAGCATAAATGTCTTTACCAGTTTTGAATTGTGACAAGGAGCCAATTCATGGTGAAATGATCCGTTAAAGGGTTTCATGAATTAAACAGTCTTATGCCGTAATATTTCGATGTATTCAGTTGAATTCGTCTTGCCTTGAACAGGAACTAATCTTCCAGTGTCATTTTAAATTAAATTACCCCATAACATTTGCTTCAACTGGTGTTTCCCAGTCTGTCGGATATGGTCCTGTCTCAAAGGTTCACCATCACTTCGTCTCACAACATCTTAAATGTATCCCTGTACAAATAAATGAGTTTCAACTCTGAAAACTATTTTCTTTCTGTCGTCACCAGTGCATGATTTGTACTTTTTGTCCGTGATAAATATTTTTTCTTCATGTTAGCAGTTAAAAATTGTTTTTCTTTTTTCGTTGGGCTCCTTGCCTTACGGTTAGCGCTTAGAAGTCTACGCCAAACAGTTGAGCTACTTACATCAAAACCATATACCAATTAATCCCTTTGAATATCTGAGCCTGTTTTCCTTGGATTAATTTTGCTATTTTTATTAGAATTTCATCAATTTTTGCAGTATTTTTCCACTTACACCCATAACTTCATTTCTTTTTTGGAGAGGCTGCTCTGCATTCTTTAAATGGAATTATGGTTCTGGAAACACTTGATTTGCATTCATCCATTTCAGAAGTTATTTCTCTAACGGTCATAGAAGTGTGATTTTTAAGAGCTAAAATTTTTAGCATGCTTTCCTGGAGTTATATCAATTTTTGAACACGTGAAAGAAAAAGAGAGCTAACACTGACAACTGACTTCCTCACTCAAAGGCTCACAACTGAAGAATAGGTAAGTTTTCATACATTAACACCAGTTAGGTCTATCAGTCACATCCACTCTGAAGAGATAAATATGGTTTGGGGTGGTTAATACTCAGTCTAAGCAGATAAAACCAGTTTGAAATGGTTTCAGACACATCATCCAAAAATATCATTTATCCCAATTAATTTGCACAGTATAGTATATATTTTTTACTTCAATGATTCAGAATATCAAATTAGTTTTCTTCATAGATCATAATTTCTTCATTTTAATAATTTCAAAAATAAGAGCTTCAGAAATGTATATATATATATATATATATATATATATATATATATATATATAAAGCAGTTCAATGAGAAAATTCTCAAAACCATTCTAAATAAAAAAAAAATTTCATTAACAAAACCATACCAATTCAAGATAATCTCAAAATTTTTATAATGATATTTAGAAAAAAAAAGAAGAATTTCATATGATTAACTTATGTATATACTATGCTCGAATTTAGTGCGAGTCAATATTTTTAAGGGGAATGTATAGTTAAAAAGTATCACTATTATTCGTACTAATACAGTACATCACTTAGATTCTGAAAATTCTTATCAATGAATAATCAAAGGAGAACTAAATTTCGCGTTCAAATAAAATTTAAGCTGAGTCGGAATTCCCTCATTACATCGAACATTTTAACAAAATGTGTTCTACATAAAATAAAAAGGAATAGAAAACTATACACCCTAAATACACTGCTTAACGAACTTTATGGAAAAATAAATTTTTGAAAATTGCGTTCTTTCGAAACCTACCAATCGCAATACAAATTAAAGTAAAGAGTAGATCACAGACCACACCTCTCATTGTATAAAAAGTAGAAACCACAAGATGTGTATACAATCCAAATTTCAAACAGTGAATATCTATTGAATCTCTGAAAAGTTTACGTTTAATTTCCTTCTTGTGCTACACTTTTCTAGAGGAGCACATCTGAATTTGAGTGAATGTGATTGCAGGCGTACAGTTGGGCGACTGAAAAGAAAGCAAAGCGTCACTGATGGTCAGGTAGTAATGGATGAGTCAAAAATAATTATTCCACGTTGAAAAGGGGTCGGGAGAGGTGGAACACCTTCGAGAAAGCATGCTTGTGGTCGTAGAAGAAGTATCATTTCCCGAGAAGACGAATATGTATCCCTAATTGCAGAAAAAAACCTACATCTCACACTGAACCGGATTAATGAAGTTTATTGCTATTACTGGATAATTACTCGTGCCCAGCTATACCGCCAGACATAAGCTATCTATTTTAATCGCATCTTACGACATTCATGAGCAACATTGGTACTATTTTTTCACACCTTCACACATGTGAAATAATAGTTGGAATAATGAAACATGGTCCAGAGTCAGATTCGAAAACGAAACCTATTTAACCGTGAAAAGTGATAATGGACACCAAATACCGTAGAGTGAGAGGAGAACATAATTTTAATGGAAATTATCGGTACGGCAGAAAATGCATGGAGTGGGAAAACGTTAAACATAATGACCCAATCCTGTTATACATGTTTGACGCCAATACGAATGCATCACGGCGTGAAGCGCTGAAATTCTGCTGCCCATATTAATCTTTTTCGAGTTGTAATAGATTCTGACTTTCTGTCCATAGGTAATAATACAAGCCAACACAGGAGTGAGTAATAATTTGACAGGCTGGAGATCGAAGATACTGAATACATGAAATAACCTTCCTTTTTCAAATAGTTCTCTTTGAATATGCTTTGGAGGCTCTTGTTACACATGTTTCATTAAGGGATCCTTTACCCCGAACTGTGTAATAGTTAAAATTGCATGGGAAAAAATAACTATAATAAATTCAATCAAATCGTCCTCATCCAAAGGGCTTTCTAGAATCAATTCTTCGTTGTCAGCCGTTTGCATGTTGTTAAAAGCTTCGCCACTAAATGCATTTGATAGATTTATAAATTAAGAACACATATCTGATTTTTGTACTACGAAAATTCCACTTTTCTAGCATGCCGCATTTTTTTCCTAACAAGTATTTTAGGTCGTTCGGCGCAATTGTTTGATGACAAAAGAAGCATGTGTAATATAATCCAAAATCGTAAACATTCTCCATGCTTCCGCAACAGTAAAATTTTTTTCTTTCACTGAATCTCAAATAGATTTAAGCGTTTTCTTTAAGTAGTACATTTTAAATGCTTCTATATTACCCCGAACGAGTGGCTGAATTAAAGACGTGGTATTAGGTGGTAAAATCAGCATTTGAATATTTGGATAAAAATTGAGGGAGATTCATGTTAGAACAAAAAATTCGTATAATAAAGTATAACGTTGAAACTTATTATTTCAAAACCGTGTAAAAAAGAGCTAGGTATATATATATATATATATAACACATCAATCAATAACTCCCGAGACTAACCCAGAGATGGCGCTCGTAGTAAACCAGTAACCATGTCTTTCTAGAGTACTAACCTTTGCTTGAAACGTGTCAAAATTTTAAGTCGATCGGACCAGAAACAGCTGAGTTATCGAGGTTGGAGTAAAGTCGTTTTGTAGTTTGTTTAAAAAATGGAAAAAACCGAGTTTCGTGTTCTGATAAAACATTGTTTTTTAATGGGTAAAAACACCGTGCAAGTGAAACAATGGATTGAAAAATGTTACCTGGACTCTTGTCCATCAAAAGCAACGATTTGTCGGTGGTTTGCCGAGTTTAAACGTGGTC
>BMAW01089958.1:236680-250486 GCA_019974015.1 Nephila pilipes | reverse complement strand
TCATGAAATATATTGATTTTCAATATATTTCAATTTTTTGAAACATATTGATACATTTTAAACAGAGTAATGAAAAACAATTCTTACATTAAGCAGCATTATACTATATTTTAAAATATTTTTTTTTTTATATTTCAGCATTCAAATTATTTCCTGAGTTATTCGACAACTTTTAAGTTAATATAACGCTTTGTATATTTAGAAGAAAATTTAATATAAAGGAGTATTTTAATTTTTTTGTTGTTATCTTTAGATACTTTATTCTATTTCATATACTTAAAGATATTTTCAGTGCAATTTTTTGGAAGTATTCATTTTTGTTCTTTACAATTTTAATGATTTTCTTACTAATTTTAGCTGCTAGGTATTCCGTGAATAGGATGGTTTCATTCTAATAAAATGTTGTTTCATCACCCATTTTGTTATCAAGCCTGAAACAGCACATCTAATTGCTTTGTAACCCTTCTTCGTTGCATTCAATTCCAAATCGTTACAAATAAAAAAAAAAACAATGTTTCATATCTTTGATTTGTTCGTTCTTAGGATTTCAGTATTTATAATTGAATCTATCATCATACTTAAAACATAAGTATTCGGTTAAAAATTATTTATAATATTTTTATATCTTATAATAGGTAGGATATTTGCTTTCATATTATATAATATATATAATGTTATATTGTATTTTTATAATGCACACACACACACACACACACACACACACACATATATATATATATGAACAAGGTACGGCTATAAAATGATCCTACTGATGATATTACAGGAGAAATAAGCATGCTTCAGTGTTGTGCTATAAAGAATTGTGTACTTTGACGTTTTATCTTGATTGATACATTGATTTTTTCGCTCAACCGGTGCAATAACCACTCACCAGTTATTTTTATGCGAGTAATTGGTATAGATCATTCTACGTACATCACCAAACTATCCTCAAACCAAAATTGCATAATCTTTTCTTTCTTCGCCTTAAAAAACGCACTGATTTAACTGTTCTTTTGACTCTGGAGTGTAGTAAAGTGACCAGATTTTAACATTCTAAAGGCGGGACACCATTGACAGGGAAGGGGGGGTCTTGATTAAAGATTTCATACCTAAAAAATACATAATATTGGTATCTAAATAAATTACTTATTTAAATAATCTGAATAGCTGATTTGTTGACATCACTTGTTTAACTAGAACTAGCACGATGTGTATCGAATGAGAGACAGTTACAAAACTAAATAAGCGAAGGCGTTACTTCGTGGACAACCAACAAATTCCTTACAATGCGACTCTTCTCCTCTCTAAAATTCCCCTCCCTTTCCGATTTTTGCATAAGATGTAATTCTTTTGCAACAATGTTAAAAATGATGCTGGATCGCTAGCGGAGTTTGTCGCCATAAGAATAAAATCTGTAGAAGTGTACAAAGTGCGACTATCTCTCTCTTCATTTTACAGTTACAAAATGTTTTCATCCCTGCAAATGCTGAAAAATGCCACTGTTCATTAAGTTCAAACAGTGGTGGTCGTATTCTAGCAACTGATCGAAGCGGACTGTGATAATCAGTTTTCAACAATTATTTTTATTATTAAGGTTCAACAAAATAAAATTGACAAAAATAATATAATGCTCATATTGTGGATAAATAGCTACATAGAAGCCGAAAACCGTATATTCCCTTCCCGTTCTTCTTCCATTCCCTAGTTTGTCGTGCATTCTTTCTAAAAATCGGGACTTTCTTAAGACACCGCGGGACGCGGGATAAATTGTTAGAAATCGGAACAGTCCCACTGAAAGCGGGACTTCTGGTCACCTTAGTGAAGTAGTGTATCCACGTTTCAGCCACAGTGATGTATCGATGCAGAAACTCGTTAGGGCTGCTACGAAAAAGCGCGAAAAAAATCACAGAATCGACCACATGATTGTGTTTATTTACCGCTGAGAGTAAACCCGGGATCCATTATGCTGCGATTTTTTTCACAACCAATTTTCTTTCATGCAAAACTGAAAATACTGTAACTTTCGATACGCCAATGGCCTCGACTGTTTCGCACACATTGATTTGTCGATCACTCAAAACTATATCGTGGAATTTGTCAATTATTCCAGGAGTAGTCTCTCCTCTCGACGTCCAAAGCGATGTTTATCTTTTGTGGATTTACGACCACGTTAAAACTCATTTACCCAATTGTAAACAGTTGGAAACATAAGAGCAGAGTTGCTTGAGCTTCAGTCAACTCAACTTTGATCTCTTTGGATGTTAAGCCTTTTAAATATGAGTGTTTAGTCATTACTCAAAACTAACTTTTTTTTCTTCATTTTTCTAAATGAACACAAACTGTTTCTTTCAATCGACATTGAAAATAAAACCATGTGATGGAAATAACTGAGAGTTTGACATTGGTATAATGAATCATGATGTTCATTAAAATCAAACCATTTTTGATGCTACGAGTGCAATCTGTTTGATTTTCTAAGTACTTGTTGAATGAACCTCATATACACATAAACTTTGCACCAAATTTTTAATCATCATAACTACCGTGATGCTCTTACTACTTCCCGTGAAAGAACTAGAAAAATAAAACTTAGCTTTGAAAAAAAAAGTCTCTGGTTCTTCATCACGACAATGCACAGGCTCACAGGTCTATAGAACGCACAATGCTGTCAACCTATTTCTTCCAAATTATACCATCCCATGTTGGATCATCCACCACCTTATTCACCAGATCTAATACGATGCGATATTTTTCTCTTTCCCCCGGGGGGAAGTATTCACTAAATAGAAGAATATTTGAGACTGATGAAGCTGAAAAAGAAAAAGTGGCAAGCATGATAAAAATTGCTTCCAAAAGAAGAATTTTTTTCAATAATTGAAAATTCACTTGGAGTTGCATATGGATCAAGGAGGGGTTTGTATTAAAGGCGATAATGTTGTTATATGTAAAACGTAAAATTATATAATTTTACAGATCTAATCTGATTATTTAATTGTTGCACTTGGTATATATGAATTTATTTTTTATATATACTCGTCATGTCTAAATGTTCTTAGAAATCCATAACTTCAAATTTAAAATTTTGAACGTTATGCAGGATTATCAAAAACGTTAGAATTATTTATCTCATATCCAGCCATTAAAAGAAATTTACTGTCAAAATGGTGTTAAAGATCCTTTTAAAAAGAGCTATACTGGGTTCCCCTTTGAAGGAAGTGAAGTTGCTACTTCAATTTACTGTGTACAAATAATTTACTAGTTAAAATAATTAAACATGGATTTTAATTAATCTTTTCCATCAAGCATTACGTTATGGGAAGAAAAGTATTTTAAATTTTCCTAATGTATAGTATACATACTTTTATCAATACTTTTTATGTGCTTAAAAAATTGAAAAGAAAATTCTAAAGGAAATGTCAAATAAACTGCAGTTAAAAATGCATGTAATATTTCATAATTTTTTATAGTATATTTAAGAATTTCATTGTAGAATATCTAGATAAAAGTAAATTTAAATTCAAAGCGCATAGTTAAGCTCATTACTGAAATAATAATAGATTTAAATTTAGTTTTATATAATTTATTTCAAGGAAGATTAATGCTTTAATTGACTATTGATAACAACTTATTCATTGCATATACCAAATTGAAACTTGAATCTCAGACCGCATTATGTGCACACACAAAACGTTTGTTATTTTTTATTAAAGACGAAATAAAATGTCTATGGGACCTCTTAAAGTCTGACACACACACACACTGCCCATCATTTAAATTTATACTCAACATATTTTTCCTGAAATAATATGTTTTTCACTAAGTCGGTTTACTCTACTATTATTTTATTTCACAAGCTATTCACAGTTTTCTAAATACTGTGTTACAAAATGCTACTATTATAATATATCTAACATTTATACTGACACCTTATTAAAAGTAAATTTATTGTTTGAAATCTTTTCCGAAGCTCACACAAAATTGGATTCTCGTGGCAGAAAAATCTCACTTTAAAATATTCTTTCATCTCTGAAGGTTGTTAAGGCTAAAAGAAATAATATCGCACTTTATAATATTTACATCCCCGTCAACAGGTAAAATAATACTAAAATATATTTCTGATTATCGCCTAGACTATTATGCGTTAAACTAAATTCACGTGCATGGTTGCCAAACTTAATTACGAAATAAGTTCCTTTCATTTCTTTTTTTACATTTTCCATAAATGCAATTAATATGGAAATCGAGTTTTCTATAAATGAAAATTTTGTTTCTTCCATTAATTTCTACGTGGCTTACAGAGAAAATTAACGATTTAATATTCTAGAAAGGAACACATTACTGTTGCCTTGTTTGTGTGGAAGCTTGTATATTTGTAGAATTAGGAATTTTAAATAAATATCTTTTTTCTTAAACGAGACAGTTTTCCCTTACTCTTAATAAATGAATACTTCCAAACAATGCTTCATGGATGCTTTAATTTTTTTTTTCTTTCCTTTACTATTCGTGTATTTCACCTTAAAAGCTCGTGCTGTAGTGAAAAATTAATTTTGTATAAATAAACTGCCTGGTTTGCACAAAAATGAGATAAAGTTTACAAAAAAAACTATATGTCTTATTTTGAAGACATTTTTGAAATGAATTATACCCATTTGGGATTATAAATTGCGATGTTTTACGTAAAATTTGGACTAATTTCTTTGAATTATCATTGCTTATGATCCATAAATAAAGTTCATCAGCGATAAACTTTTCTTAAAAGTTGCCACATCTAGCAGCTGCTCCTTTTTCGAAGCATAAATATTATCGTCTGCCTATTAAGAATGCGTTGGTTCTGCACAAACTTTAGAAGTTAAATTTAACAGTTAATGTTGCTTATAGACTTGAAAGGAATAAATTGTTGCAACAACTGCAATTAATTAAAATGCTGTGTTGTAGCCTTTCATTTATTCTGTTCTTCTCAGCAGTGTATTTTTATTTAGATAAATGATTTTAACAACTAGTATATTTCAGATAGAGCAGTTGTAAGAAAGCAACTATAAGTCGAAATAATTTATAACGATGCCTAAAAAAATAAGATAAAATTCAGTATACGCTTTTTAAAGGTTAAAATTAGTAAAACAATTAGTACTTTTTACAACTTTAATAATATTTTAGTAATCTTATATTACTAATTTGAGCAGATACTACCAAATCCCTTTTTAAAAATTTCTTTCTTATGATTTCGCTAACATGTTAAAAAAAATTATTTAATCGAACTAGATTTAATTTAATTTGTGAAAGTTCAGTTATATTAAATTTTTCCTAAATAAGCAAAATAAAAGTATTATTTTTCCTAACTAGGATGTTTTCATTAAATAAATAATTAAAAAGTTAAAGCGGTTGAATTTATATCTGTGAATAAATTAATTAAAAATAATGATGAAGCAAAACATGTATGTTATTATTATTGTGTTTCTTGGAAGATCTGTCCATAATCATTTAAATGAATGCTGAATTTTATTAATAGATTTACAATCGTCGTTATAGATATTAAGCATGGATTTCATATTGTAGCGCCATCTATACATCAATGTAGAAATTAATTTTATTGCACAAATAGAAAACCGTTTGATTTTAGTACAATTTATGTAGTACGAAGCATTTCAAAAGCAATATCTAACGGTAGAAATGTACTGTTAAGTAGTTTTATTTTAAGGGTGTTAAAAATCGTTGTTGTAATCAGAAAATGCATAAAAATGTCAAAAAATTATGTTTACAATACAAAAAAAAAAAAAAAAAATCTGGTGATACAAATTTAAAAACTAGAATTTAAAAAATTTATGTCAGAATCTTTTAAATTTAAAGACCTATAAATGAATTCATTTCTTTTACATTAAATTTAAGAAAATGTAAGAAAACAATTTCTAAAATACTAATTGTTTGTTTAGAAGAATTTAAAAAAAAAACATATTGTTATCATTATACGACTCATAAATACATAATTTAATAATTAAAGCAGTAGTTTTGTTGCGGTTACTCTAAAAGAAGAATTATTATGATGAATAAAGGTACATGCATGTAATACAATAAATTACACTATAGTTTCTTTTACAAAATAACTATGGGAAATTTTTTATAAAAATTGAATTTTTAATGATGTTTGTATTTTTTGTATTCTAACAGCAATTCCACTTACAGATTTTACACTATGATTAAGATAACGATTTTGTCATCAGTTAAATTCTTTTGATAAAAAGAGAATTTTTGTTTTCAGACAAAAATATATGTTTACCGAGACTGGGAAAGAAGTTTCAAACTCTTCAGCCCCAAGTTTTCAATGAGAATTTCCAGATATACTCTTTCGATTGCTTCAAATTCTTTATTTTTCTTTCCTAACCACTTTTTTTTTTCCTTCGCAGCTTTTCCTTTTGAAACGAAGATAAAACACCCAGTCTACTACGAATTGACAGAAACCTGCTTCTTCATATTCTTTTATATCACTTTTATCTGCTTTCTTTCCCCAAACTGTTTTCCATTTACTCAGGGAAAATTGTTAGAAATGAAGATTGACGATAACTTTTTTGTATACTTCTCTATTTATGTTTTTTTTTTTTTTTCAAACCAACAAGAATTCTATTATTATTTCTTTTTTCACTCTTCTGTAGCAAAAACCACGTGGAAAACCTTTTTATTAGTTCGTCTGCCTGTCATGCAGCTGGAAGTGGAAGTAGAAGCTCTTTTTCCTTATTTCAACTTTCTAAATCGATGATTGGACGACTAGCTTTGCGTAGGGAGGGGGATGGGTAAGAAAGAAAGTTAGATTGAACTCTATTTGGAAGAGCTATTTATTTACCATTCGACATACCAAGGATATATACTCCGAAGGGATTGTTTGATTTGTAGGTTATACTTTAGATGTAGAGTGTATATGCGTGGCAAGAGGTTTTGTGTACCTGTTCTCAATACGTCGACTGAATAAAGGTTTTGGCTGCATGCGTATTTGTTTAACTAGAGTCAACAGAATAGGGTACATACCGAATGGATACATTTTTTATTTACAGTAATGGAACATATTTATTTGTTATCTCTCAAAGCAGAATGTTGCATTTGAGCGCAGTCACAAATTGGAACATTCTTGTTTCTGAAATGCAAGAATGATCCAGACAGTTCACATTTAAACATCGGTAATGATCTTTTGTTTTGATTGTTTGCCAACTGATTGTTTATTTGCATCAAAAATGGTGACTTGTCTTTTATGTTTGTCTATTTGGAATCGTATTATTAGGAACAAATTTGTGACTGTTAAAGAATCTCTCGAACTAATAGAAACATTGTTTCTGGTAGAAATAAAAAAAAAAAAAAAGTAAGCTGTAGATACAGTAAATTCAATCAGTAAAACCATCAACCAGTTTTGAATATGTAACAATTTAAATAAAATGATTCAAAACTCTTATAAATTTACATTTTTTGAGCTATTTAAAAATATATTACTTCTATTATTAATAGAATATTAATATCTGTTGTTTTGATAAGTTAATAAATCCTTAATGAAAGTATCTTTCTTTTATTATGTTACAAACGTATATTAAGAAACCCTCTGAATAAAATAAGAGCATAAATTTCAAAGTAAATACATTTTGAAAAATTTGTTAGCTCGAATATTTTACTTCATTATGTTAAATGGGCGTTTCACCATTAAGATAAAAATAATTGTTTTAAATTTGCTGTTTTTGTACAATAATTTTAAGAATCGTCACTACAGTCCGTCTTAGGACAACTAGTAAAACTGTAAAAGCATTAATACATATTTATCTATTATATTCCCTCAAGAATAAAATATAATGGATGCGACAATAGTTTCTAATATGGTAATTTAACAATTATTGGTTAAATAAATATAATATTACAACCTTTTTTTATATTGGACCGTTTACATAAATGTAATTGTTGTAAAGGTTGTTGTTTTTAGAGAAAATTTACATATCGTCATTGTAGAAAATTCCAGATATTTCATATACCAAATATTTATCGATTCTTGTATATAAAATATGAAATAAGAATAAAAGTTAAAAATTTCGGTTATTGTAACACTCACACAGTATGTTGCTATTGCTTGTTTGTTACTGTTATACATATATAAAAAGAGCTCTTAGATACGAATTTCGCACTAGACCATAATGAATTATAAAATAACTTCCTCTTCAAAATTCCACAGCGACTAAGCAGTCTAAGGGCTAGATTTAAGGTTTAATAATTTTAATCTGCAATACTTCTCATTAAAGAGACGCGACATCTTGAATTCAATTTCTTTAAATTCTGGTATTTATCAGAAAAATATTACATTCATCACATTTGAGCACCCATAAAATATGTATTCCAGGAACCAAAATTCCTTTTCAAACATATAATTAGTTTAAATTTTATTTGTTTCAAATTACTTAAACACTTAAATTAATTTTTACGCTTCTATAAATTTTAATAGCTTAAGTATTTTTTCCTCTGAATCTTATAAGTATTTGTCATGATACTGTGCATAAGTTTAATTTTACACGTATTATTTAGTTTTACATTTTTTTATTCCTCTAACAGGCACTACAAAAATTATTAAAAGAAACAGCTATATCTGATTTTGTGGACCTTGAAAAAAAAAACTACATCTCAAAATCTTATTTTATGCACAAAATTATCGAACATATCATGAAAAACAACCAGAAACAATTTCGAAATTTTTATATTAAGAACAAAAAGTCTTATTTTAAGTACAAGAAAAATATAAAGCTGAGAAAAAGCATTTAATATTTATTATGTGAATGAAATGACATTGCTCACTGTTAAAGAAAATTTTAATAATTCGTCCAAATCAAGTAGTTAAATCTATAAAGAAATGTATGCATTATTTCGAAAAATTTTAAATTTAAAATAAAACCATATAATATTTTCGTCATTTTAGGGTAATATGACTCCTCAATTACAATCGATGGAGTCAAATTTGAATTCAAACTTTTTAGTTACAACGGTATTTGAACGAAACTTCCCGAACTCCTTATGAAGAAAAGAAATATATGCAAGCATACAATGAAGAGTACAGCTTGCGTTCACCTGATTTATTCTCGAAATAACTCAGATACGTTACAGATTTTTTAACATATTATGTAAGCTGTACCAACACCAAAATTTCTCCCTCAAACAGCTGCAACAACGAAACATTCTAGCCTTTTAAGTCCTAAAAATGGATTTTATTCAAATATATTACGTTTGGCGTGTTTCTCGATACACACCCGTGCCTAATTTTTTCATAAATACAAAAAAGAAACAAGCACAAAACGTTCAAAATCGAATGATTTAGAAGCTTTACTCCCATCTCAACCCTCAGCCAGAAAAAAAAGCCTCCCCATTTTTCTCTATAAGAAATGCAGTTTAGTATAGCCCAAAGCGCATTATCTTGACAATGATTCAACCTGCTTAACTCGGTTACACTGCCCTAGGATTTAAAAAAAAATCGCCCGTTATTTCTTTGATGCGCCAGATATTTTATGCAGGCTGCAACCTATGAATATTTTGGAAAAAAAGCGAAAAGAGGCTCACGCGTTCTATCCGAAATTGGTTCGGAAACCGCTGCTTTAAATGCAGAAACAGTTATTTGAATGCTTTGGTCGTGTTTCATAAACATGAGGCACGTGCATCGCTATCGGCAAGCTATTTATCTGAAATAAAGCTCTTCTCTTTAATGATGCATCGGAATGTCGCAGGAATGTGCAGGGGGTGAGGCTATGAAATGGTTTGTTTATCGCACACATTCGAAATATATTAAATTTTTTGCACTGTAGAAAAGAGAGCGAGAAATAGATTATGGAATACAAATGCATAATATATTACATAAATCCAGTGATTGCATTAAAGATCATATTGGAAAATAAATTGAGATTAGTTACTTTATAAGCTCTCTATTAAATCTGCGTTGGTTCAGTCGGTCGGGAGTTTATAGGATGCTTGGCTGAGAACGTGATTGATGCGGAATTTGTAATGAATAAATTCCGTCCAACAATTTTATGTTGAATGCTAGTTGGTGTTCGGCTTAATTCAGGCATTTTTATGCTCATATTAATATATTTTCCTACTTTTTCGCTTATAGACTTAGGATACAAATATTACTGTTTCCTTATTGAGTGCAATAAAAATCTTCTATCGAGTACAATGAAAATCTACTATCGGAATCGGAAGACCCCTACGAAAAGTACAGATTATTAGACAAATACATTTATTTATATATAAATATAGTAAAATTCTAGTCTCAAACCAAAAATACTGCAGTAATTATTGAGTACATTTTAACACACAACGAAGTGAAATGTAATATTAAGTCATAAATCATACGCAACTGTGTACTGTGACAAAGACACTAGAACAGTGAGATATTTGAAAAGGGAAATTTCGTGTCCATTCCTTATTATTGTACTGCATTGTAATATATACACTAAAACGATGTAAAATGTAAGTATTGTAATGGCGTACTAAATATGTAATGTTCTTGCGTAGATCAAAAAAGCTTTTAATATTATTTTGCTTAGCAAACAACACTCTTGAATTCGTAGGAAAGCTCCTCCATTTTTGCATCCCCTAATAGTTCATTGGTGCGCGAATAATGTTATACGAAAGTTATTTGCGCAGTACAATACTTTAAAGTAACGCTTAAGTGCACATATCATTTATCCATGGCCTACTGATTCAAATCGTCCATGATGAGCCTTCAACATGAGCGGAGGTATAACAAAATACCGGATACGTAAGCAATCAACGTGATAAGAGTAAGGTCGGACTAAGCTGAGAGTCGGTTCTTTCGACGTTAGACGAGGTCCTACTACATTATAATTTCATTGGTAAAATAAGGAAAGTAATCAGTAAGTTTTTCAATCAACATCGTTTCAAAGAAAGCAACTTATATCAGCTTAATTTTGAAGAATATTGCTATATAGTAAACTGATGTGTTAGTTCTATGTGATTTTTTTTATATTCTTAATCTATATGTCAACCACCATAAGATGAGCTTCTTATCATGTCCACTTATCACCATAAAATGAGAGTCTTATTATGTCCACTTATCACCATAAGATGAGCTTTTAATCATCACTTTTCAACTGTCTCACTTTTGATAACCATATCAATTTAGTAAGTTGAATATATTGTTCTGTCAAGCATAACACCCACCCTTACAAAAAAGCCGAATAAATAAAAAGAAAATCCTTAATCATAAATTATATTAATGCAATTTTATACGATTGCTTACATTAAAGTTTTATAATCATTCAGTACTTAATTACTTAACTCCATTATTTAATCAACATAGGCAATATGATGCCTTTATGGTACTGTCAAGTATAATCTTGTAACCCCCTCTTAAAAATAAGAATCATATAAGAAAAAGATTCAACTTTCATAAATCATATAAATAAACAAATATTTATTGTATTGTTTTGTAATTCTTCATTACTTAAATATTTTATTCCTTTACATAATCAATGTAGGCAATATAAATTGTATATATTCTGCTGTCAAGTGTAGATCCTCTTACAAAAAGGCATGAAAGAAAAAAAAATCCTACTTTAATTTATCATATAAATAAAAACTTATATAATTATTTGCATTACAGTCTTATAATTCTATATTACTTAATTATTTTTATTGATCATATTTGTGATAGAAGAATGTTGCTTAATCAGCAGTTGGAGTCGAACTATTTTGGCGAAGGACAGTCTATATAATTTTCCATATTTTTAGGTTAGATCGAAAATTTCCTTATCCGACCATAGTACTGATTCTGCTGCAATTGATATTTGCTCTAATTTATTAAGGGTAAGTTCTAAATAAGAAGGCTGGATTTACATATACATTTAAGAACTGACATTCAAGAAACAGTTTTATATACCTAATAATCTAAAGACATTATTAGGGTATTGATTACCAATATGAATGCAAACGGGTATTGAGCTAACGAGAATCAAAATGTTTAAACTAGTTATTTTGTTTGACCATCAAGGAATTGATTCCCTATGATTTTTCATGGATCTATACCAAAAATGAGACTTTTGAAAACTTTTGTGTTAGTAAAATTGTGCATGTAATTCAATTATTCCTTTAAATTTAAAATAATATTTATATCTTAAAGTTTCATATTTGTTCATCAAGACAGGTGGAGCTGATGAGCATTTCATCAAAATATATTAAGTAACTCAAAGGAATTGAAAACGACAAAGAAGAAAGAGGTCAAGATAAAAAAAATATCTATTATGTGGAAAGGATCCAAATTTTTCTTCAAACTTAAACTATAATAAATTAAAAAAATATATGATATCTCTATTTATACTGAATAGTTTTAATTTGTGCAAACAAGAATAGATTTTTAAAAAAAATTATTCCATGAAATAACACGGAACACTCACATTTAAAAATGAAAAAAAAAAAAAAAAAAAAAAAAAACATATTGGGTCATTTTTCATTTCAATAAATATTTTCTTTTCTGAAATAATACTCCAAATACTTCTTCCATTTCAGAAATTTTGAATAAATATCAAAAAAATTTCAAATACATTTATTCCTTTTATAGACAGTGAAATCTTCATAGTTGATATCAGTTAGAAAATCTAGTTGATATCATTTGAGTTGATAGCTAAAGACTTCCCAGTATATCCGCAAAATTGTGATATCCACATTCCCCATGATATCTATGTCACCTATGAAGACGATGCCGAAACTTGTGATCTTTGTCGATATAATTTGAATTGATATCTAAACAATTGTTAGTCTATTAATAAAATTTTGGAATCTATATTACCAACGATATATATATGTTACAGCGCGACATCTAGAAAGTTGCTGTCGAATTTGGAGATTTTTGTTGATATTTAAGAATTTTAGTCTATCTACAAAAATTAAGAAATTCATTTTTTCCTTGGCATATAAGCCACAGCACACATCTATGACTATGGTCTTGAATTTTTTTTTATCATAGTATTAAATAAATTCAATATCAACTATTTATAAATATCATATGAGTTGATATATTTAATATTTTTCATGTCTACCCTCAACCCTATGAGACCCATATTCTTCATGTTCTTCAGCACATCTATAAGGTTCGCTGTCCTAGAAAATGAATTACTACATCATACTTACTCATCCTTTAGTTTCCTTGTACTTGGATACCTACATTAATGATGATGGTATTCCTTTTCATGAATATTTATTAACGAGGTATAATAACTTAAAAAATGTCGGTAAAATAAAGTAACATAATTTAGAACATTATTTGTCAACTGTTTACAATATTGTGAAATGAGATAATATAATTTCTGTGAATAACTGAAAAACTGATAGAATTTAAATGCAATGAATATGGAGTTCTTTCACAGAGATGTCGGAGAGCAGGGGTGTAATATTTAATACTTTATAATATTTTATATTAAATTTCCTAATGATTTCACACGATTTTTTGGATATGAATCACTTTATAACACATTATATGACTTGCGTTAAATACAATCGATCCTCGCTGAAGTGAACTCGGAATAAAGTTAACTTACAATTGTAGCGAACTTTTCATTAGTTTCAACTGAACACTTACTTAAATACTGTTATTTTAAACGCTTATAGTAAATTCCTGAAAAAATGAAAGTCTGCTTAAATTGAACTGAAATTTTCATTCCACATAATTTTTTCCCAGCTTTTCAAAAGCAATTTTTTATACACTATGAGTATTTCCCGATAAACAATATTCCTTATTTAACAGTATCAAATCCTACTCTTCCTAATAACAGTATCAAATCCTAC